>CAWUFW010021740.1:0-112903 GCA_963921515.1 Calotriton arnoldi | reverse complement strand
CCACGTGCCTGCACAGAAACCATCTGCTCACAAAAACAATAGCACACAACATGGCCAACAAGTCCACACAGCAAGGCACGCACAAATACACAAGCACAGTACACATCCCGAAAACACCCCCCGGACAAACAAAAACTACTAAAGGCCAGAACCCCAGACACAACACACCTGAAAACAACAGACCATGAGGACACACCCACATAGGTAAGTACAAAAGCAGCACTCCCACAGACCACAACCCTTGCAACATTGCAAACCAGAGAGGAGAGGAGAGGACACAGTGACACAGCAAGGACAGCAGCACACCACAGAAACGCACACATCACAACCACCACCACCACCACCACCAAACACCGGCACCACAAACCCCCTGCACATTACACAACACACACCGCACCAGCACCACAAACACCATGGCACCACAAAGAATGCCCAAGTTCACGCCCATTGAGCTGACGGTCATGGTCGACGAGATCATCAAGGTGTACCCCACAAATCTATGGGAACATGGTCCAGCACACACCACTAGCCACCAGAAACAGAATGTGGAACCGGATCGTAGACCAGGTCAATGCAGTCGGGACCCTGCCCAGGAACAGAGGAGAAATAAACAAACGTTGGAATGACGTCAAGAGCCTGGTCAAGAAGAAGGAGGGCAAAACAGAGAGCTGGCTGCCGTCACTGGCGGGAGGGAATCCCGCGCTCTTCAAGACCTTCAAAGCGTGGGAGGAGAAGGTGCGAGTCATAATACATCCGGAAGATCCTCGCCCGGATTAGCAGGGGAGTGGAGGCTGGTAAGTACAAACTAATGTATACCAGCACACCGCTATGTACTCACATGCACTACCACCATGCCACAGCTCCCAGGGACAAACACCCCCATGTCCAGCACACAATACACAACACATCACACACACATGCAACAGACACCACCACACACAGCCCAAACCGAACAACTGTAAGATACGTGGGGACATGTGTACACTCAGCCAGCCACGTAACCACCAACAGGTCCCCAAATATGCCAGAAGCGCCACAACGAGCACCCACCACACCCATGTGTCCGCCACAGCTGCACTAACCGACAAGTAACAGGTAAGTGGCAGGAACACAAAGTGCAGTGGGTGGGACGGTGGACAGCCCAAGTACAACACACACCAGGCCCCTAGTCCCACAGCACAGCAAGGAGGAGCATCCCCACACCCCACAGCCACGTGTCAGCCACCGCAGTGCACAACGACAGCCGAAAGGCAGACATCACGGTCCACAGCAATCGGTGTCAGTGGGTGTCCAGCCACCCCACGACCCACAACACCCCCACCCCCACAGACCTGCAACATGGAGCACCCCCGCTTAGGAGCCATGTGGCATCCAGTACAGTGCACGCACGAACAACTTGCAGGTGGGAAACTGGACAGGGCTGGATTACTGGAGGCATGAGGACCGGAACACGACCAGCACATGGGACATGTCACGTAGCAGACGAACACGCAGCACCGCCCACCGTCACGAACAAGTGAACAATGTGCACACGGACATGAACAACAGACTCACACCCCACATGACCCATCACAGACATAGCAACACCCAAGGAGCCACGTCTGCATGCACAAGCCACACTGAATATAGTACCACCACGGCAGCCACTGTGCAACTCATCACACACAACCGAAACACCATTGAAGTCCTGTCCATGTAGCCCCTACTGCCTGTCAACCACACACCCCACAACTACGCCTATGTAAGACAAACAACACTAGGCGCAACAGAGCGGAACAACATAAATGCACCACGAACACCACTGAACCCATCAAACACACAGACACACCATGCACATACAACATACCATCCATCCCATCCGTCAGCCCCAGTCTCATGAAAGGCATGTCATCCGCACAGCTGCCACACATACAGCAGTCACGCTAAGATGCATGCCCATGACCAACCATGTGCCAGAAGTCAATGAAGCGCACGACACACTGTGAGCAACAACACACAACATGGGCCACACCCCCCCGAGCACTGCAGTGATGCACATGGCACAGGGCAGCACGCACACCAAGGAGATGGGACAACTGCAATACGTTGGCTGGCACACAACCATCACTCACTCATAACGATGCGTCCAATGCCATGTCCAGTAATCACAACAGACAGCAAATATGCAGGCCATGTCAAGCATGCACACACCTCAAACCATGCACTGTCATGCTGCCACAACACATGTCACGTTCGGCACCCATGGCTCACAGCATGTACCCCAAAAGCATATTCCCTCCCAAATGCGAATCTGGGGCATGGCCCCCATGTTGCCATATGCGTTCCTAAAGCGTTCCATTTGAACCCCAAAAGCATATTCCCTCCCAAATGCGAATCTGGGGCATGGCCCCCATGTTGCCATATGCGTTCCTAAGCGTTCCATTTGAACCCCAAAAGCATATTCCCACCCAAATGCGAATCTGGGGCATGGCCCCCATGTTGCCATATGCGTTCCTAAGCGTTCCATTTGAACCCCAAAAGCATATTCCCACCCAAATGCGAATCTGGGGCATGGCACCCATGTTGCCATATGCGTTCCTAAAGCGTTCCATTTGAACCCCAAAAGCATATTCCCTCCCAAATGCGAATCTGGGGCATGGCCCCCATGTTGCCATATGCGTTCCTAAGCGTTCCATTTGAACCCCAAAAGCATATTCCCTCCCAAATGCGAATCTGGGGCATGGCCCCCCATGTTGCCATATGCGTTCCTAAGCGTCCCATCTGAACACCAAAAGCAAAGTACAAACCAGACCCAGGATGGGCCAGGAGCCCGCATACACCAGAGTCACAATAAGTAGGGGCACAGCAACACACCCATCGGCATGGCCAATCCGTCCCATGCCACATGTGCACAGCACACAGTCCCATTGCCAAGCACACACAACTACAAATGCTACAGCCACACACACGCCTCCGGGAAACCCATGTACGAGATTGCACGAACTGTTAATGTCAGACGACAAATACATACTTCGCCAGGTGCAACACAATAACAAATCTCATTCTCTCCACAGGTGACGAACTGCTGGATGCTGGGGATGGAGCCAGCAGCCAGCACAGCCAGCCTACAAGCCCCCAACGAGGACACACGGATGTGGAGGATCTGTCCTCCTCTTCGGACACGGACCACCAAGCAGGCCCATCTGGTGTGGCAGGGCCCAGCCGCTCCCCAGGACCCCTCCTACCCACCAACCCATCATCCAGGGCTGCTGAACATTCCCAGCCCCCTGCTGCCACTGTCGTTGCGGCCACACCCACGGTCATTGCGGCCACTACCACTGCCGCAACCGCCACCATCGCCGCACCGACCACCACCGCCGCCACCACCACCACGTCTTCGCTGGCACCAGCCCCAGCGCAGGTGGTGGCCCGGCCGACTGGATCCACCCTGGGAGCCACAGCGAGGACCGTGGTGAGCAATGTGGCTAGTGGGCAGGCCGGTGGCAGCAGGACTGGTAGGAGGAGCAGGGTCAGGGAAACGCCAGCCTCCCCTGGGAGCCATGCCCTGCCTCAAGTGGCCAGAGTCCTTGGGGCCTATGAAGAGGCCCAAGGACAATGGGTCAGGTCTGCTTCAGACACGCGGGAGGTGCTGGGGGTGCTGAGGTCCATGGACGCCCGTATGGGCCAACTCGTGGACCTCATGGGCCAGCTGGTTGTGGCGGTGAGGTCACAGCCAGGGACAGCAGCTCCCTCCGCCACCACCTGCCGGGGCGCAGGGTCGAGCAGCAGTGTCCAGTTCCCCTGCGTCCACAGCCAGTGAGCACACCTCAACCACCAGCATGTCGCAAGCAGGCACCCCCTCGCAAACGTGGAAGGGGCCGTCCGAAGTGGAAACCGATCTCCCGGGAGGACTTCGCACGCTCCAAACGCAAGTGAGGCAGCCAGCCAGCCTTCCGCCAGCCTTCCTTGACCAGCCACTGCATTGACTTGGACTACGATCCCACTCCACACAGCCATCTGGATGGCATGTGTGTGTTGGACTATGGACATAGAACCAGTGGGTACACCCTGAGCATCACGCAGCCATGACCGACAGCTCATTGTCACTGCACGCACCACTTTTGTCATCACCTTACACACAATCACATGTCACAGTTTGAAATAAATGCACCTCTTACACTAACTGCTGTTTGTGCCCTGTGTTTTATTTGTACGGAATACAACGGCCACCTTGGGCGGAAAGGCACCTGATGCGTGGCATGGCAATGGAATCCGGAGGGCCTGTAGGGACCTAGGGGTGGGAGACAGAACAGGAGCACATTCAATGAGTGTGTCACACACCCATCACACAGTACATGTCAACAACTACAAGCAATGTACACACATCGCACAGAGCAATAGGGCACAATGCCACAGCCACCAACAGTGGCATACTACCCCTGGCCATGGAGCGTTGACACACAGCACGCACTGAACAAACAGCCACCCTGACACAGCACACACACACCTGCACAGATACAGCCACATCAGCCGTCGTACATGGACACTCACCGTCAAGTGAAGTAGCGGGCGATGAGCTGCTGCCGCACATTACCAGCTTCCTCCTCTCCGCTGTCCTCCTCACTCGAGCTGTCCTGGTCTGCGGGCTGGGGCCCTGGTTGATCTCCGTCATCCACGATGAGGGGGATCTGCTTCCGAATGGCCAGATTGTGCAGCATGCAGCACGCCACCACTATCCGGCACACCTTCTGTGGGGGAGTACGCCAGCGCACCCCGGTGCGGTCCAGAGCACCTGAACCTGGACTTGAGGAGGCCAAAGGTACGCTCGACCACACGTCTGGTCCTCCCATGTGCCTCATTGTAGCGATCGTCTGCTGGGGTGCGAGGATTCCTCAATGGACTGAGCAGCCATGCCCCATTCGGGTACGCAGAGTCACCTGGGTGTGAGGGACACAGAAGAACCGTTGCTATTCCAACTGGACAGGGGACAGCATCGCACAACCAGCACGCTACACCACTCCACATACTCACCGACAATACAGCCACGATCCTGTTGCAGATTGGACATCAGTCATGGCAAGATGCTGTTGCGCATTATGTGTGCGTCATGGGCCGAGCCTGGGAACTTTGCACACACGTGGGTGATCACCATGTCCGCAAGGCACACCACTTGCACATTCAGGGAGTGCGTGTGCTTCCTGTTGCGGTACAGGTGCTCAGTGGCCTGTGGTGGAACAAGGCCGACATGTGTGCAGTCAATGGCTCCAACGACGTGTGGGATTCTGCCAAGGGCATAGAATGCACCCTTCACTGCCGCCAATTCACGAGCCCTGGGGAAGCGGATGTACCTGTTTCGGTACAGCATCATGGCTGCCAGTACATCCCTCAGCACCTTGCTGAACATGGGCTGGGACATCCCTCCTCCAATGCCCACTGTGTGCTGGAATGACCCAGTGGCGAAGAAATGCATGGCGGCCATCACCTTAGCCGTGGGGGTGACAGCAGTCGGATACACCCTGCGGGGACGGAGATGGGGTTCTAACATGGCACACAGTCGATGCAGGGTTGGCCTGTCCAGCCGAAACTTCCTAATAACCTCTGTATCGTCCATGTCCGCCAGCAATTGGTATGGGCGGTCAATGTTCGGTCTCCGCCTAGGGACAATGGCAGAGGACACATGTCAAAGCAACACGACACATAGCAATTTCGCATACACATCACTGACATGACTGAGCAAGCACATGAGCCACAGCCCAGCTGTCAAGCTGGGACGGCACGGCCACAATACACTTACACAGGTCTCCCAACAATGGCAATGGCTAGTGATACAAACCACTGCCATGTGCATGCACATGGGGATCTAGGCCCCAATGACTTGCGGGGCGTGCTGATGGGGACTGACTGCATATCCGTCAAGCGGCAACGCCACGGCAACATGAATGTCTGCTGAGCATGGAACTGCTTCCGCGGCTGGATGAGTATGGCACACGACGACGACGATGTGGGCACAGGCTGAGCGGCCAAAACAAGTGGGACCTGTGGCACGAGGGGATATGAGACAGTAGTAGGTGTCAGCACTGCACCCTATGTACAGCACTGTACGGATCACACCTCCCGAAACATTGACAGGTGTCCACATTGACAGCCCCATGCCAAGACGGCTGTGTGCTTGCAGTCACACGTCACAGGTGAGAGGTTACATTGCACGTGCCAGGTGGCAGACGTACATAGTGGGAGCTGGCATGTGTGTGCATGTGTCTCCTGTTCAGGATCCACCAGATGGGCGCTGACTCTGTACTGACCATTGGACACAGCATGTTCCGTGGAAGGCTTGTGTGTGTGGGATGGTGGCACTGGATGTGCCTCCGTTGGGTGGGGGGCCATGCACAGGGCGGGTACGTCGATGATTGCGCATTGTTGGTCACGGTGGGTGCACCAACTAAGATGTGTTGCCCTGTGTTCAATTCCTATGTCCGCATGATGATGGACTGTAGATGTGGGCAGACTACACATTGGTCGATGTGCTGTCTATATGCATGTGCCTTCACACCAGGCACAGCTGCCCCTGCACATGTGACCCCTGCTGGACTCGCTGCTGGGTCTGTGGAGCTGATGCACCTTCTGCGCGTGGGGCGGACAGCTCTCCTCACTTCCCTCATTGCGCATGTCATGACTTTGCCGCAGGTGACATGGATCATGGAGGGCCCACATGTACGCGTGGGTAGGCTACACATGATTGTTCACTGGTCGCCACCCCCAGTCAGTGTTTCGAATGGGAAGGTTGTCGTGCTGGTGGTATGTTCGATGTGGCGGATGGGCGGGCCTAGGTGCGGGCTTACATTCCGGACATGGGGGGTAGTTGGATTGGCGACTAGTTGCAGTACACACGGGACACGTCTCTTCCTTTCCACATCTGGGTCATCCCTTGTACTAACTGACAGTGATACAGTCATCTTCGCCCCAGCCCTCATGTCCTCCCTCGCTCCCCCAATATGCATGCTCACCTGCGAGGCTAGTGCTTGCACAGGCAGCCCCAAGCTCGCACCAGAGAGGGCAAGGAGTGTATGTGTGGGTCCAGTTGCACGAGTGGGCTGTCTCAGGGTATGATGTGTGGCGGGACGCCGTCCACCTGCGTGGTGCCCCAAATGGAGACCCGGCCTGCATGGACTATGCATCACAGTCTTCGCCTTCCGGATCCGCCACCTGCGACACCCAGTGGCTGTGGCTGCCCTTGCGGCCAGGCCGCGTCCGTCTGTGGCTGATGGCCCACACATTCACTCTTTGGCCTCTCTGGGGAGGGCTCGGGGGTGGTGGCGCACGCGCTTGCACTTAGTCGCAATGGCATGTGGCGTGGTTGGTATGATGGGCAATGGATGGGATGGTGCGAGCCACCTCCCGTGACGTCAGTGCTGCTCGTGCTGTGGTGCGTCCCCCCTACACTTCCATTTGACTTGTGCCATGCTAGACGTTGAGGTTCTATTGCCTGTGTGATATGACCAGGAGGAGCGCGAGGAGACCTCTCACACACCATGCTCCACTGCCATCCCGTGCCCTGTATCGCCTGTGCGGATTGACTATGTTGGGGTTACACCTGGTCGACTGGGGCTGTGTGTGCCTTGTCAAGGGGCATGGCGGGCGCACAACAGGATCCAGCTTGTCCACAGAGGGTGGGCTGAGGTGCGCCTGGTACCGCTTTGTACGTGTGCCCGGCTGCTGTGCACACACGTGTTCACTCCCCCGACAGGTGTCCTCTCACAATGCCCAGGGAAGCGGTGGTGTACTGTTCATGACCCCTCCCAACACGGCGTGCTCCAACTTGGCATGTGCGCATCTACCCGTCACACCCACCCACCTGAGCACTGCGTCCATACGACTTCACACGACACATGTGTGTCTTCCACAGTTGTGCTACTCATTTGCGTTGACATCCAATACCAGTGGACTACATGGTCATGTCACGACTGCCGTGTACTTCACATACTCTCATCCTCTCGCATTCGTACTTGTGAAATGAGTCAGCGGAGACAGTTTTGGTTTCAAACATTATATTCAGTCTTCTGTCCTCTGTGATGCAGTATAGTGGACACTACTGGCAGCGGAATACATGTTGAGGATATACTGAGCATGATTGCAAATGGGATAGGGTGTGGGGTTACATGTGATTGGCTGTTGCATGTGGGATGTGGGCTTCAGAGTGACATCTGCTTGGCCAAGGCTGTGCTAATGTACATTTAGGTATAGCTGCGGAGCTGCGGACTTTGACACAGACGGTATACATGTAGCCTACCAGACCGCTTGGCATCATGGGCACAGTCCATCTCAGTTCCATGTGACAGGTTTGCTGCGGTTGTTCCTCATGCACGCGTGCATGTGAGATGACATCAGGGCATGTGCTTGCGTGCATGCAGCGGCGTGCCACTTGTTGTTGCACTGTGGTGGTTACTGGACATGTCACAGTCACTGGGGTCGTGTTGTTGTTGTATGCACTTGTCGTCCATGCAAAGGTCCTGGTATGGGATTCCCGGGGCGGGGGGTGGGAGGGTGCAGCACCCACAGACTCCAGGCGACCTATTCATGTCCACTGAGCGGTGTGTGTGTCCATGTGCGCTGGATCCATGTCGTGTCCTGGTTGTTCGTGCAGTTCCGTCCATGTGGGTGCGATACACAGAGCCCATGCCACTGCCTCCCACGATGCATGCGGTGTTCCTGGATGTGATGGGGAACAGTGTGCATGTCCCGGTCATATCCGATGTCATGGCGATGTCGTTGATGGTGTGGTTACAGTTGCCGGTCGTTTGGTATGGCTGTTGTGGTGGTGACTGGCCAGTCCGTGCGGAAGCTAAGCATGGGTGCGGGGTTGGACATCATAGGTCAATCGGGGAACCTGCGTTGTGGTCCGACGAATTTACAGGTTGTCAGGTATGCGATGCCGTCCAGCAGGGCTTCCATGTCATTGGTGGTGTACATGTTTGCCAGCCAATGTAGCGGATGGTGGCTGTCAAGGTGTTGTTCGTAAGTTGTCCCTTGGAGGACCATGATGGGGCATGCTGGGTGACATTCGATGTAGCTGTTCTCGATGATCCGTCGTGTGGAGGCACAGTGGTCCCATTTCAGTGCGGGTGCGATGTTGGCCACATACGCCATGCCCCCATAGGCAGAGCAGGCCCTGTCGTGTGCGTCCAGAGGGAGGAGTAGTGGTAGCAGGTCCGCCTTCAGACATGCCGGGTTGGAGAGGCATATCTCCACGGGATGCTGGTAGGGACACCTCCGACAGTAGAAGACGGGCATGACGCAGCTGAACAATGTGATGCGGTAAGTCAGTCGGTAACTTACGTTCAGCAGGGACAGGAGATCGCATCCCAATATATGAAACAGGTTGGTTTTGTACAGCTTGAGCTGTTCGGCGTAGTTGGGTAGGTGTGTTGCGGTTGCCATTTCGCAGCGGTGCGTTGTGGTGGCGTGCTCCGGCTGTGTGTGCAGTCTGCAATGTGCACTCTCCGAGGTTGCTGTGAGCTCTGTGTAGTCATAGGGAGACAGGACTTGTGTTCTGTTGGCTTGTTTGGAGGACACGGGCCCTCATCCCACATGCTTCTCAGACAGTTCAAGGTCAGTGATGTGTGACTCCTTCCAATTAACTTGCATGTGGCCGACATGGGGGAGTGTTTTCTTCTTTCTTCCCCGTCCGTTGTGTGCTTCTGTGATATGCGCTATCTGCCCTGTGGTCGGTCTCCTCGGCATGCCTGTGTTGGTCTATTCTTGGACAATGGCTGTATTCACCGGCTTCTGTCGTAGGGCTGTGGTTTCGGAGTTGGAATGGAAGGTCATTCAGTGCTGTCTGCTCTCCCTTGTGTGGGCGGCAGGCTGCCTTTCCGCTCTGCGTTGGGCCTTGTGTGTGAATGTTATTCTTGGGCCACCTGTTGTCGGTCCCCGGGCTCTTTGGTGTTCCGTTTTATATGTCTTGTTCATATGTACAGGATGGTATGGGTGTTTCAGTGTGGTACTGGCGTTCCTCTTCCCGAAGGGGCCCTGCTTCTCCTAGTTGGTGTTGCCGCCGCTGTGTGCTACGCCATGTTTGTTACACTGGGGTGTGTCCTGCTGTTGCGTGTCTTCACTGACATGTGTGCGTCGGTTGTGTGGCGTTGGGTGTTGTCCGTGAATTGGGCGTTGGGGACATGTCTGTGGCAGGCCTGTCACGTGTCATGTGCGTTCGGGGTGGGGCTGATGTGTGTGCTGCTTGGTTGTGTCCCTGTGTCTGTGTGCGACGCATGCATGGCGCTGCGGTTGGCCTCTGCGTTGTGCGCATGTGTGGCGGCGTCATCGCCGCTTGGGGCCGTGACGGGGTTGTTGGTTCCTAGTCCCAGGTGGTGTGTACACATGTGTTACGCGATGTTACGATTTGGCCTGTGTGTCATATGTGGATGCAATGGTGGATGTGTAGTGTACACGCGCTGGTGGGGGGTTGTCCGCTTTTCCGCCCTTGCACTGTGTGCGCTGTTTGCGTGCACTTGTTGTGTGTGTGCCTACCTGCGTCTCCGCGGTACGTTGCGTCCTTGGTGGTGCATCAGCAGGAGCATGGGGAGGGCCTGCAGTGCTGGATTCATGCTCGGGGGAGCCGCTTCTTCGTTGTCCGTGCTCGGCGTCCGTGTTACCGCTTCGGTTTGTCGTACGGCATCTCTTGGCCGTGGGAGCCGTTTGTTTGCGGCATCGTAATTTATACGCCGGGCGGGACGTGTTTCGTCGGACGGTGTGTGTCAGTTGAGCTGCGCCGCTACGTGTACGGGCGCACTTTGATGGCGGACGGTGTTGCTGGCTTGCCGGCGGTGTTTGGCCTACTTTTCGCATCGTAATTGGGCGGGCGTGTGGACTGCTGCGTGCCGGCGGTAACTGGTGGTTTTTGCATCCGCCAGCACGGCGGTTGTGCTTCCGCCCGCCATCGTAATGAGCCCCATAGTTTTTGAAAATATCATTGTAAATAATATAATTTTCATAGGTTTATTTATATTTTTGCAAGTGCTTTATTTTAGTTGTGTGTTAATTTCAGTGTTATTATGTTTTTATTAATTTTTATAAATTCCGAGAAATAAAATACATTTTATTAATGGTTAACTTTAATGTACATGTAATTACATTTTAGGATCAGGATGTTGGGTTTTTATGGGAAAAGCGACGGGAGATTTGTAAAATTTGTTAATGATAATTTGCTTCAGTTTTTAAATTGCATGTACTATATGCATTATATATTTTTAATAAATTGTTTATATGCATGATTATTATTTTTTTTTATTTATTATAATTTAAAAAATATTTTTCAAATGTATTTAAATGTTCTGTGATATTTTAAAGAAATTGATAATTTTGTTTTGTATTTTGTGGAATATTTTTAGAACATTTTACCTTTAATTTCTAAATCTAAAATGTAAACAGAAAATGTATTTATTATAGCAAAAATTATTTTTTTAGTTTGTAATTTACATTTTTTTAAATTTGTGACTATTTATTAGATTTAAATATAATCATGTTTTTTATATTTTGTATGAATAATTCATAATATGGGGCTGATTATGATGTCGGTCGGAAAGGCTGCGAACGGCAGTCGGATTGCCCTAAACCGTGATGGAATCTATGTTTCCGACTCGGTCGGAAACATTTACGACCAAACGATTACGATGTTCTTGGTCGGAAAGCAAACCATTCGGTCATTCAGAATCGGTTCCGACCGGCAATCGGAAACTCTGAGTCGGTCGAGGCCGAATCATACAGCTCTACGGAGCGCGTTTTCAACCGACGTATTACGATTTCGGATTCTGGCAGCCTTTCCGACTCAGGGGCCGATTACGATGTCGTTTGGAAACTGTCTTGAACTAATCGGTTCCGGAATAGTTTCCAAACTAATCGGGTCCTGTGAGTCCGGACGTCCAATTACGATGCTTCCCAACATCGTTCGGTCGGACTTGCATTGACTTCAATGGGAGCCTGTGTTCCGAACACAAACACAGGCTCCCATTGAGAAAAGGGGTGGTTGGGGAAAACCTTGCACCCTGTGGCGGGCACCCCATGGTGCCTACAACATTGTGCATGGTTGGGAAGAGGGGTCCCTTGTGTACCCCCACGTGCCACATTTGGATGCCTCTGGGTGAAGGGGGGCCTGCAAAGGGCCCCCAAGACCAATTCCAAAAGCCGTTTTGTCTCAGGCAAACCGAATCGGAACGGCTATACGAATCAGTCACCGTGATCGCTCGTCCGGAACCCGGGTCCATAGAGCTGTACGATTTGTCTCTGAAAGACTCGGGCTGTCCGGATGCCTTTCGGAACCGATTCGGTCTGCTCAAACGGTTTCCGGGCATCATAATCGGTCGTAGGTAAAACTGTACGATTCAGTGGGAAACAACGGTTCCGAATCGGATTCGACAATACCGAATCCCATCCGGAACCCTTCCTAACGACATTGCAATCGGCCCCTCACTCTGTCCGACACCAAAAGGCTGTCGGAAACTGACTTTGGAGGTTCCTTGCAGGCCCCCTTCATCCTGAGGTCTCTGGTTGGGGGCAGTGGGGGTACCCAAGGGACCCTCCTGTTAAACCATGCACAGTGGGCAGGAACCATGGGGTACCCACAACAGGGTGTCAAGGTTTCCCACAACCACCTCTTTTTTCGATGGGAGCCTGTGTTGTCAGTCCGAACACAGGCTTCCATTGAAGTCAATGGGAGACTTTCCAAACGGTGTTCGGATGCATCGTAATCGGTCGGTCGGACTCGCCAGACGCGAGTCGGTCGGAACTGATTCTGACAAGGAGTCAGTCGGTTTGGTTTCCGACCAACATCGTAATGAGGCCTTATATCATTTTTTACCTTAATTTCAGATATTAGGGTTTATTAAAATATGTTTTTTACATATTAGTGTATAGAATATTTAGTGATTAAATTTAAAATTGTTATATGATAATTTATTAATATATATATAGTTTCAATATGTTTAATTGCAGATTTGAAAATGTAAGTATTAAAATGCATGTGTATTTATAAACAGTTAATAATATATTTTTTAACTTGATGTGATTTTTAAATAAAATGAGATTATTTTAATATTAATGATGTAACAAAAGTTTTTATTATTTATAAATCAGGTGATTCTGAAGTTAATGCATCTATTTATTTGATTAATAATACATGAATATATATTATATATGTTCAAATGAATATATGCTATATTATATATAAAATATTCAATAATATTTTATTTTTTTATTTGATTGTTAATGTATTATCTTAATTTTATGTATATGTTTCATACAATATTTAAATTTTTTGTGTATACAAATATATATATATATATATATATATATTCACTGGAAAAACCATAGGTTTCAGGAACGTTATAGTTAGTTGGACATTTCACTCGTACAAAATCATAGAATTTCTGGCATTATAGTTAGTTCACCTAACTATAACTCGCGCCCCGCAATGCACTGCTGATGACGTCACATATTACATCATTCATGACATGGTCAGTGACATCACTGATGACATCACTGATGACATCTCAAATGACATCACTGATGACATCACTGATGACAACATCCAGTGACTGAGTGTTTCTATAAAATTTAAGTATGTTTTATATATATGCCAAGGTGTATTGAAGAATGAATGGGTGTATAAATGTCTGGATGGATGATTTAGTTGGTGTGTGACTGACTGTATAAGTGAGTGATTTAGGGGCCGATTCCGATCTCGGCCGGTAGTGCTCTGAATCGGATTCGGATTTACCGGATCCGATTCGGAGCCCTGTTTCCCGACCGAATCGTACGCGGGTCCGGCCGAGCGAGTACGATGCAAGCTCCCGCGAAATCGCCGACCGACTCGTACGCGGCTTCAACACGCTCCGACCGACTCGCACGGACACGACTCGCACCGCGCTATGGAGACGTTTCCTGGCCGGGTAAGTACGATGCGCGCCGCGAGCAGTCCGACCGACTCGCGCCGTCCGGCTCGAAAGAGCTGTCGGAGCCGGACTTTGGGGGTCCGCGTCGGACCCCCCTGTACGCGTAGGCGCACGAGTCGCACACAGGGGGGACCCATGGGTCCCCCCTACCTGTGCATGTACGCTGCGATGCGCATGGATGCGTACCCACTGTAGGGGGCGCCCTTGTTCGCCTCGCACCCATTGAGTCAATGGGAGCCCGCGTACTCGTTGTACGACCGGCTCCCATTGACTTCAATGGGAGTCCAACCGAATCGAGTCCGATAGCATGCGAATGCATCGTACTCATCCGGTCGGACTGCTAGGGTCCGATTCGGTCGGAATTCTCTCCGGGTCCGGCTCGGTCGGAGAGATTTCCGGCCGGAATCGGAATCGGCCCCTAAATGTGTCTTACTGAATGCATGTGTTAGTGACTGATACAGATATTCACACAGTTTAGTTTGTCAGTTGGTGTGTAAGAGGTTGCATGGGTTGGTGAGTAGCTAAATGAGGATCTATATGGGTTATTGATTGGTTGCCTGAGTATCTGTATGGGTGCCTGAGTGTCTGTGTGGGTGGGTGGGGGGGTATAACTCTGTGCATAGATGTGTGAGTGGATGATTCACTGGGTGTATGGGTTCAAGAATGCATCTGTGAAGAGCTGTATGGGTGGGTGAGTGTGTGTATGGGTGTGTTGGTGAGTGAATGGATGCCTCAGTGGTACATGTGTGAGTAACTGCATTTGTGAAAGGCAGTATATGTGAGTGTTGGAGTGTATAAATGACTATATGTGAGAGTGAGTGATTGTGAGAGTGGCTGTATGGATCAGTGTGTGCTTGTATTAGTTATGGTAGAAGAGTGTAAGTATGTGTTAGTATATGTTTAAATAAGTGAGGTGGTGTGTGCATAACTGTACAGGTGAGTAAGTGGGAGTGTGACTGATTCTTTGCATGACTGACTAGGTGTGTGAGTAACTCTATGAATGAGTGGCGGTGTGTCAGTGTCTGTATCGATATGTGAGTGCATATGATAATGCCGTATGGATGGCTGACTACATGTATGAGTGACTGTATGGGTGAATGAGTGGATGTGTGTGTAGAAGTAGGAATTAGTGAGTGGATATATACTAACTGGTATTGGTGTGTTTATAGTTTCAAAAATAATAGTCTGTATTTTAGAGTGGGTGTATCAAGGGTTATATTAGGGTGTGATGAGGTGCATCAGATTTTCACGTGGATGATGTCATCAGTGATGTTATCAGTGATGTCATTTGAGATGTCATCAGTGATGTCATCAGTGATGTCACTGACCATGTCATGAATGATGTAATATGTGATGTCATCAGCAGTGCATTGCGGGGGCGCGAGTTATAGTTAGGTGAACTAACTATAACACCAGAATTTCTATGGTTTTGTACGAGTGAAATGTCCAACTAACTACAACGTTCCTGAAACCTATGGTTTTTTCAGTGAATTTCTAAGGTTTTTTAAATGCTAAATTCTAACTATAACGTGCCTGAAACCTATGGTTTTTTCAGTGAATTTCAAAGGTTTTTTAAATGAAAATTTGTAAGTCTAATGTACCTCAATGCTATGGCTTTTTTATTTTCTATATATATACATATATATATTTTTTTTAAACAAAATTGTGAATAATTTTTAGTTAGGAAAACTATATTCATTTTTTTTTTTTATTATTATACAGAAGTCGCGCACCCCATGCGCACCCTACTCGATGTCTGTGCGCATTCCGGTAGCCATTTTGAACAGTCGCGCTGGGGTCGCGACTTCGGTGTAATTTAACTATAAATAAAAGTTTTCCTTTAAGTGTTTGTCTAAATTTATTAATAAAAGTATTTTTAAAGTATTATTTTCAATATAATTTCGACGAAAGTAAAGTTACGAAATCCGCGGTGTTGCCGCTTAATGTGCGCGACATCTCCCCGCACGTATTTCCGGGGTCGCGTCGTGATCGCGCCGAGATCGCGCCGAAGTCGCGACTTTGGCGTATTTTTAAAGTTGAAAAAATGACTATACAAAGTTTGAATGTGATATTAGACTGAACAGTTTTTCTAATATACTTATTAAAAGTTTATAGAAAATTTTATTTATAGTGTATAATGATATATATGATTTTCGTTGGTGCGTGAGGGGTGCGTGACGAGTGCGCGCACCCTACGCGACTTCATGTCAGCAAAAGAAAAAAGGAATCTGATTGGTTGAAATCAATTTCATTGTGAAAGAGGGAGGATCCATCCTTCTGATATTTCCCTTACTTTTTGTCCTTGATACAGAGAAGACCTATTTCTTGCTTCTCTTTATATTGATCTACCTTTTTTTGTGTGTTTGTTTATTTTGAATACAACTATGGCTTCTAGTTTTGATGAAGTTGATCCACTTGCAGTAGAGGAGGAAGAAGAGATGGTGCAGCAGAAGAAGAGAAGAAAGGAAAGCATCGTTTGGTCCTTTTTTACTATACCGGAGGGAGAGAGAAAGGTTAATGCAACAAAAGTAACTTGCATTATCTGTGAGAGAGTGCTGTCCAGAGGCTCCAACAAAAAGTACTCTTGTGGTACAAGTAGCATGAAAAAGCATATGGAGACCATCCACCCTGTACACCTTGCAAGAGAGGAAAGAAAGAGACAGTTGAATGCTGCTGCTGAAGAAGACCCCAGTACACCATCAACTTCTGCAGATTCCATCTGCACCAAGGCCTCACATCATGCCTGAATTTTTAAATGCAGCAGTTAGTTGTATTAAGTGTGCCACCGAGCTCTGTTTTGGCGAACAATGCATTGATGTATTCTCTGCCGCTCTTAAAGCGCACAAATGTAAAAAAAAAATTATAATGCGCTTTTGTTTTTGTTCAAGAGATCATTTCCTGATCTTCATTTTTCTCTGTTGTTTTTAAAATAAAAAACACACAAAAAAAGTAAAAAAGGTTAAAAATATACAAAATTATTTTTTAAATTGTTCTGAAAAAAAACAAAAAACAGTTCTTACAGAACCACATTTACTGGTTAAAAAAAGAAAAATTACCTGAGTGATTGCATGAGAGTATGGACACTATGGGGCCGATTCCGATCTCGGCCGGTAGGGCTCCGAATCGGATTCGGCTTAACCGGATCCGATTCGGAGCCCTATTTCCCGACCGATTCGTACTTGCGTCCGGGCGAGCGAGTACGATGCGAAATCGCCGACCGACTCGTCCGGGCGTCCCGACCGCTCCGACCGACTCGTTCCCGGGTCGAACCGCACCGACCGACTCGCTCGGACACGACTCGCACCGCGCAATGGAGACGTTCCCCGGCCGGGTAAGTACGATGCGCGCCGCGAACAGTCCGACCGAGCCGCGCACTCCGGCTCGAAAGAGCAGTCGGAGCCGTACTTTGGGGGTCCGTGTCGGACCCCCCTGTACGCGTAGCCGTGCGAGTCGCACACAGGGGGGACCCATGGGTCCCCCCTACCTGTGCGTGTACGGCGCGAGTCGCTTCGCCGCGTACACGCTGTAGGGGGCGCCCTTGTTCGCCTCGCACCCATTGAGTCAATGGGAGCCCGCGTACGCGTTGTACGACAGGCTCCCATTGACTTCAATGGGAGTCCGACCGACTCGAGTCCGATGGCATACGTGCGCATCGTACTCGTTCGGTCGGGCTGCACGGGTCCGATTCGGTCGGAAATCTCTCCGGGTCGGGCTCGGTCGGAGAGATTTCCGGCCCGAATCGGAATTGGCCCCTAAGTGGGTGATCGGAGAAATGCAAGTATAGTGCATGATTATTTTATGAATGTTTGAGAAGTAGCAACGTGATTGAATGAGTTCATGGATAATAGCAGGGTAATTGGAAAAGTGCATGAGTAGTGTGTAAGTGATTAGATGAGTGCATGTGTAGTGCACAACTGATTGTAGTAGTGGATGGTTACTGCCTGGGTCATTCAATGACTACATGGCTACTGACTGGATGATTAGAGTACTGTAATGAGAGTGCATGGTGAATTTATAAGTGCTTGGGTTTTGGCAGAGTGATTGGATAAGGACATGGGACTGACTGGATGATTGGAGGAGTGCATACGTAGTAACAGGGAGATTACTAAACTGTATAGGTAGCACTCAAAGGATTGCAGCAGTGCATGTGTTTGTGTCTGGGTCATTGCATGACTACATGGGTAGTGACTGGATGATTAGAGTACTGCAAGGAGAGCGTCTGAGTGAAATTATAAGTGCTTGGGTATTGGCAGAGGGATTGGATTAGTACATGGTACTGGCTGGGTGACTGAAGGAGTGCATTGGGAGTGACAGGGTGATTGCTGGACTGCACGGGTAGTACCTGGGAAATTTAAGATGTTAATGAGCAGTGTTTAGGTGGTTAGAGGACTGTATGGATAGTGCAGAGGTGAATGTAGTAGTGCATGGATAGTGTTTGGGTTACTTAATCTTACCTTTCCAATAGTAGATATCAAAGTTTTTTAAAGAATTTTTGCAGTTGTTTTTTATAATTTAAATTTTTAAAACTTTCAAACTTTAGAATTAGGGTCTGTAAAAGAGAAGAAAAATACAGTTATAACATATAATATTATAATTTTAAGAACACAACATAATTTTACCATTATATAACATATTCAGTTTGCCTCTTTTGCTATTCTCAGAATGTATTGAATTTCACCATAGATAGTGATTTCAATGTTGCTCATCATATAACAGCGGGCAAAAAAATACAATCAATAAGATTGTTAAAAAAAAAACAAATGTGTGTGCAAAATATTTACAACAAAGTCAACTATGCTAATGCTTCTTTCTAAGAGAATTTTCTTAATACAATATCAAAGAACAGAAACGATAATTGAATCAGCAAATCTTCATAACTTCCCTATAGTCTAAATGATATTCTTTAAAACATTTGCAGTGAGAATATCCAAAATAAACTTCCTAATTCATATCGATATCTTCCCACTAGGCCGAATGATATTCCTGAAATCCTTTATATTGAAATTATCCAAAATAAATTCATTAATTCATATTGACATATTCCCAATAGGCCGAATTATGTTCTCGGAATTTTGGCATTAAGATTATTAGGTATGAATTTGGTAATTCGTTAGGCAAACGATATTTGAAAACCAAATGGGCATCATTACAATATGTCCATCCTTTATTGCACTTTAAATAGACAGTGTAGTGTCCAGATGTCGTAGAAGGTCCATCATGGAAAATAATTGCTACTGCTACAAAAGTTCTTCCTGATATTGATAGTTGACTTGCTACAAAAATTTTAATTAAAGTTTCCAATTTTCTTCCATCTGCTCTACAACATTGTATCATTAAAATTATATATTCTCCAAATCTTTGTATAAATAATGTTGATAACATTTCTGATTTGCAGTGGCTACATTCCATATTTTGATTAGCTGATTTAACTAATTTGTTAAAAGAGACTGTTTTACAATCTGGTATTGTCAAATATATGAATCTTTCAGTGTCTATCTTAGAGGTAGAAGTAAATGTACAATTTTCACATTCATGTTTCCATGTATAACGAAGTCCAAACAGATTTTCAATTTGTATTCCTTCATCTTCCAATACTGCAAGCATATACATAAGAAATTCCTGAGCATCTTGTTGCACATTCTGTATAAATTGCGAAGAACCAGAACATATATCCAGAAGATTCTGAATACCAGAAACACTTTGGATTTTACTTTTATCAGTTCTCAATTTTTCAAAAATAGAATGCAACAAGGAACAAAACCTTTTTTCTCGATTTTCCATAATTTGCTGTTGGAGATTTTCTAGAAAAAATACGACGTTCACCACTACATTAGCATAGCAGTTGATACCTGAACTATTTTCTAACTCATATCCTACAATCTCTTCAACAGTGTCCTTTTTCTTTTTGTTTGGAATCTCAACATTGTCTTGATTTTTTTTCTTCTTTTCAACTTCACTACAGACGTTCTCATATCTTCGTTTTCGACCTACTACACGCTTTTCATATACAGGATATTCACCTAAATTGGGAGCATACAGTCTTCTTAACCGATTATACTCTCTTACACAATTTGCATCTGCACTAATCTTTCTCTCATCAAAATCAATCAAATACAATCCAGATAAAGTTCTGACTCGGGACAATGCAACATATGCCATACCCTCTTTAAACACGGTACTTCCAATGTTTACCAAAGCACTGTCTACACTTAAACATTGAGATTTATGAATGGTCACCGCATATGCTAAAGAAAGAGGAAACTGTTTTCTACGAACATACAAATCTTTAATAAGCAAAAAACGAACAGAACAACGAGCAATCTGTTTTACGTCTTCAATCTGATCAAATTTGATTTTCAAAAATTCAATTCTATCTCTATTTTGATAATTAACAAAATCAACAACTTTTCCCATTGCTCCATTTACTAAACCTTTTTCCACATCCAAATTACGCCGTAAAATTACCTGACAGTTTTCACATACATATAAATTATTTTCTAAACCAGCAGTTTTAGATATAGATTTTTCCAAAGAATCCAATTTTGTTTTTAATTTTTCCGACAAAATAATAGTAATTCCTTCATGCTCTATTTTATCAATGGCTTCCATTTTTATTATTTGTTGTTTTTCCAGCTTTAAAAGTTCTTCATTGAACGTAGAACACTCTCGCAGTGTTGGCATTAGGCAGATTATAGATTTCTTTTCTCCAATTTTTGGGTATATTTTTTCTGGAGCTACATTTTCATTTGGAAACAAGTTTGTAAGTAGCCAACTTTGCAAAGCTTCTTTGCCATGTTCTGTCAATACTCCAATTCTTATATCTTGAAGAATGGTTCCATAATCTTCATCACTTGCCTGTCGCATATTTTTAATAGGTTCTTGAAGGCCCATTACGATACCCGGCGTAAAAAAATCCGCCACGCATGAAAGCGGCAAAAATCCGCCCGCACACACCGTCTGAACACCGACCACGCCATTACGATGACACAAACCGAAAACCGCCATCGGCGGAAAAATCACACAAGATACCGCCCGCCCTCGTCCGAGTCGGAGTCAAACCGCCCGCCACGGACGGAAACACGCACGACAACACAAAACCGCCCGCCCTCACGGCCGACACACCGCACGTGAAATTACGATCGCACCGCCATGAGCGCGGGAAAACTACAAATATACCGCCAGCCAGCGCAAACAACTCCGATGAAAATTGACACGGCAGAAGCCATGGCGGCCACGTCCCTGCACAGAAAACATCCGCTGACAAAAACAATCGCACACAACATGGCCAACAAGTCCACACAGCAAGGCACGCACAAATACACAAGCACAGTACACATCCCGAAAACACACCCCCCTGGACAAACAAAACCCACAAAGACCAGAACACCAGACACAACACACCTGAAAACAACAGACCATGAGGACACACCCACATAGGTAAGTACAAAAGCAGCACTCCCACAGACCACAACCCCATGCAACATTGCAAACCAGAGAGGAGAGGAGAGGACACAGTGACACAGCAAGGACAGCAGCACACCACAGAAACGCACACATCACAACCACCACCACCAAACACCGGCACCACAAACCCCCTGCACATTACACAACACACACCGCACCAGCACCACAAACACCATGGCACCACAAAGAATGCCCAAGTTCACGCCCATTGAGCTGACGGTCATGGTCGACGAGATCATCAAGGTGCACCCACAAATCTATGGAAACCTGGTCCAGCACACACCACTAGCCACCAGAAACAGAATGTGGAACCGGATCGTAGACCAGGTCAATGCAGTCGGGACCCTGCCCAGGAACAGAGGAGAAATCAACAAACGGTGGAATGACGTCAAAGGCCTGGTCAAGAAGAAGGAGAACAAAAACAGAGAGCTGGCTGCCGTCACTGGCGGAGGGAATCCCGCGCTTTTCAAGACCTTCAAAGCGTGGGAGGAGAAGGTGCGAGTCATCATACATCCGGAGATCATCACCGGATTAGCAGGGGGAGTGGAGGCTGGTAAGTACAAACTAATGTATACCAGCACACCGCTATGTACTCACATGCACTACCACCATGACAGAGGTCCCAGGGACAAACACCCCCATGTCCAGCACACAATACAAAACACATCACACACACATGCAACAGACACCACCACACACAGCCCAAACCTAACAACTGAAAGATACGTGGGGGCATGTGTACACTCAGCCAGCCACGTAACCACCAACAGGTCCCCAAGTATGCCAGAAGCGCCACAACGAGCACCCACCACACCCATGTGTCCGCCATAGCTGCACTAACCGACAAGTAACAGGTAAGTGGCAGGAACACAAAGTGCAGTGGGTGGGAGGGTGGACAGCTCAAGTACAACACACACCAGGCCCCTAGTCCCACAGCACAGCA
This sequence comes from Calotriton arnoldi, assembly GCA_963921515.1. NCBI lineage: Eukaryota > Metazoa > Chordata > Amphibia > Caudata > Salamandridae > Calotriton > Calotriton arnoldi. The sequence continues at coordinate 90,574 of CAWUFW010021740.1, read as the reverse complement.
AGGAGGAGCATCCCCCACACCCCACAGCCATGTGTCAGCCACCGCAGTGCACACCGACAGCCGAAAGGTAGACATCACGGTCCACAACAATCGGTGTCAGTGGGTGTCCAGCCATCACCACGACCCACAACACCGCCCCCACCCCCACAGACCTGCAACATGGAGCACCCCCGCTTAGAACCATGTGGCATCCAGTACAGTGCACGCCCGAACAACCTGCAGGTGGGAAACTGGACAGGGCTGGATTACTGGAGGCATGAGGACCGTAACACGACCAACACATGGGACATGTCACGTAGCAGACGAACACGCAGCACCGCCCACTGTCACGAACAAGTGAACAATGTGCACACGGACATGAACCACAGACTCACACCCCACATGACCCATCACAGACACAGCAACACCCAAGGAGCCACGTCTGCATGCACAAGCCACACTGAATATAGTACCACACGGCAGCCACTGTGCAACCCATCACACACAACCGAAACACCATTGAAGTCCTGTCCATGTAGCCCCTACTGCCTGTCAACCACACACCCCACAACTACGCCTATGTAAGACAAACAACACTAGACGCAACAGAGCGGAAAAACATAAATGCACACGAACACCACTGAACCCATCAAACACACAGACACACCATGCACATACAACATCCCATCCATCCCATCAGTCAGCCCCAGTCTCATGAAAGGCATGTCATCCGAACAGCTGCCACACATACAGCAGTCACGCTAAGATACATGCCCATGACCAACCATGTGCCAGAAGTCAATGAAGCGCACGCCACACTGTGAGCAACAACACACAACATGGGCCACACCCCCCGAGCACTGCAGTGATGCACATGGCACAGGGCAGCACGCACACCAAGGAGATGGGACAACTGCAATACGTCGGGTGGCACACAACCATCACACACTCATAACGATGCGTCCAATGCCATGTCCAGTAATCACAACAGACAGCAAATATGCAGGGCATGTCAGGCATGCACACACCTCAGTCCTTGCACTGTCATGCTGCCACAACACATGTCACGTTCGGCACCCATGGCTCACAGCATGTAGCCCAAAAGCATATTCCATCCCAAATGCATTTCTGGGGCATGGCCCCCATGTTGCCATATGCGTTCCTAAGCGTCCCATTTGAACCCCAAAAGCAAAGTACAAACCAGACCCAGGATGGGCCAGGAGCCCGCATACACCAGTGTCACAATAAGTAGGAGCACAGCAACACACCAATCGGCATGGCCAATCCGTCCCATGCCACATGTGCACAGCACACAGTCCCATTGCCAAGCACACACAACTACAAATGGTACAGCCACACACACGCCTCCGGGAAACCCATGTACGAGATTGCACGAACTGTGAATGTCAGACGACAAATACATACTTCGCCAGGTGCAACACATTAACAAATCTCATTCTCCCCACAGGTGACGAAGTGATGGATGCTGGGGATGGAGACAGCAGCCAGCACAGCCAGCCTGCAAGCCCCCAACAAGGACACACGGATGTGGAGGATCTGTCCTCCTCCTCGGACACGGACCACCCAGCAGGTCCATCCGGTGTGGCAGGGCCCAGCCGCTCCCCAGGCCCCCACCTACCCACCAACCCATCATCCAGGGCTGTTGTACATTCACAGCCCCCTGCAGCCACTGTCGTTGCGGCCACACCCACGGTCATTGCGGACACACCCACGGTCATTGCGGCCACACCCACGGTCATTGCGGCCACTACCACTGCCGCAACCGCTACCACGTCTTCGCTGGCCCCAGCACCAGCGCAGGTGGTGGCCCGGCCCACTGGATCCACCCTGGGAGCCAGGGCGAGGACCGTGGTGAGCAATGTGGATAGTGGGCAGGCCGGTGGCAGCAGGACTGGTAGGAGGAGCAGGGTCAGGGAAACGCCAGTCTCCCCTGGGAACCATGCCCTGCCTCAAATTGCCAGGGTCCTTGGGGCCTATGAAGAGGCCCAAGGACAATGGGCCAGGTCTGCTACAGACACGCGTGAGGTGCTGGGGGTGCTGAGGTCCATGGACGCCCGTATGGGCCAACTCATGGACCTCATGGGCCAGCTGGTGGTGGCGGTGAGGTCACAGCCAGGGACAGCAGCTCCCCCTCCGCCACCACCTGCCGGGGCGCAGGGTCGAGCAGCAGTGTCCAGTTCCCCTGCGTCCACAGCCAGTGAGCACACCTCAACCACCAGCAGGTCGCAAGCAGGCACCCCCCCTCGCAAACGTGGAAGGGGCCGTCCGAAGAGGAAACAGATCTCCCGGGAGGACTTCGCACGCTCCAGACGCAAGTGAGGCAGCCAGCCAGCCTTCCTTGACCACCCACTGCATTGACTTGGACTACGATCCCACTCCACACAGCCATCTGGATGGCATGTGTGTGTTGGACTATGGACATAGAACCAGTGGGTACACCCTGAGCATCACGCAGCCATGACCGACAGCTCATTGTCACTGCACGCACCACTTTTGTCATCACCTTACACACAATCACATGTCACAGTTTGAAATAAATGCACCTCTTCCACAAACTGCTGTCTGTGCCCTGTGTTTTAATTGTACGGAATACAACGGCCACCTTGAGCGGAACGGCACCTGATGCGTGGCATGGCAATGGAACCGGAGGGCCTGTAGGGACCTAGGGGTGGGAGACAGAACAGGAGCACATTCAATGAGTGTGTCACACACCCATCACACAGTACATGTCAACAACTACAAGCAATGTACACACATCGCACAGAGCAATAGGGCACAATGCCACAGCCACCATCAGTGGCATACTAACCTGGGCATGGAGCGTTGACACACAGCACGCAGTGAACAAAAGGCCACCCTGACACAGCACACACACACCTGCACAGATACAGACACATCAGCCGTCGTACATGGACACTCACCGTCAAGTGAAGTAGCGGGCGATGAGCTGCTGACGCACATTCCCAGCTTCATCCTCTCCGCTGTCCTCCTCACTCGAGCTGTCCTGGTCTGCAGGCTGGGGCCCTGGTTGATCTCCGCAATCCACGATGAGGGGGATCTGCTTCCGAATGGCCAGATTGTGCAGCATGCAGCACGCCACCACTATCTGGCACACCTTCTGTGGGGAGTACGCCAGCGCACCCCCGGTGCGGTCCAGACACCTGAACCTGGACTTGAGGAGGCCAAAGGTACGCTCGACCACACGTCTGGTCCTCCCATGTGCCTCATTGTAGCGAACGTCTGCTGGGGTGCGAGGATTTCTCAATGGACTGAGCAGCCATGCCCCATTCGGGTACGCAGAGTCACCTGGGTGTGAGGGACACAGAGAACCGTTGCTATTCCAACTGGACAGGGGACAGCATCGCACAGCCAGCACGCTACACCACTCCACATACTCACCAACAATACAGCCACGATCCTGTTGCAGATTGGACATCAGTCGTGGCAAGATGCTGTTGCGCATTATGTGTGCGTCATGGGCCGAGCCTGGGAACTTTGCACACACGTGGGTTATCACCATGTCCGCAAGGCACACCACTTGCACATTCAGGGAGTGCGTGTGCTTCCTGTTGCGGTATAGTGCTCAGTGGCCTGTGGTGGAACAAGGCCAACATGTGTGCAATCAATGGCACCAACGACGTGTGGGATCCTGCCAAGGGCATAGAATGCACCCTTCACTGCCGCCAATTCACGAGCCCTGGGGAATCTGATGTACCTGTTTCGGTACAGCATCATGGCTGCCAGTACATCCCTCAGCACCTTGCTGAACATGGGCTGGGACATCCCTCCTCCACTGCCCACTGTGTGCTGGAATGACCCAGTGGTGAAGAAATGCATGGCGGCCATCACCTTAGCCATGGGGGTGAATGCTGTCGGATACACCCTGCGGGGACGGAGATGGGGTTCCAACATGGCACACAGTCGATGCAGGGTTGGCCTGTCCAGCCGAAACTTCCTTATGACCTCAGTATCGTCCATGTCCGCCAGCAATTGGTATGGGCGGTCAATGTTCGGTCTCCGCCTAGGGAAGATGGCAGTGGACACATGTCAAAGCAACACAACACATAGCAATTTCGCATTCACATCACTGACATGACTGAGCAAGCACATGAGTCACAGCCCAGCTGTCAAGCAGGGACGGCACGGCCACAATACACTTACACAGGTCTCCCACCAATGGCAATGGCTAGTGATACAAACCACTGCCATGAGCATGCACATGGGGATCTAGGCCCCAATGACTTGCGGGGCGTGCTGATGGGGACTGACTGCATATTCGTCAAGCGGCAACGCCACGGCAACATGAATGTCTGCTGAGCATGGCACTGCTTCCGAGGCTGGATGAGTATGGCACACGACGACGACGATGTGGGCACAGGCTGAGCGGCCCAAACAAGTGGGACCTGTGGCACGAGGGGATATGAGACAGTAGTAGGTGTCAGCACTGCACACTATGTACAGCACTGTACGGATCACACCTCCCGAAACATTGACAGGTGTCCACATTGACAGCCCCATGCCAAAACGGCTGTGTGCTTGCAGACACACGTCACAGGTGAGAGGTTACATTGCACGTGCCAGGTGGCAGACGTACATAGTGGGAGCTGGCATGTGTGTGCATGTGTCTCCTGTTCAGGATCCACCAGATGGGCGCTGACTCTGTACTGACCATTGGACACAGCATGTTTCGTGGAAGGCTTGTGTGTGTGGGATGGTGGCACTGGATGTGCCTCCGTTGGGTGGGGGGCCATGCACAGTGCGGGTACGTCGATAATTGCGCATTGTGGTCACGGTGGGTGCACCCACTCAGATGTGTTGCCCTGTGTTCAATTCCTATGTCCGCATGATGATGGACTGTAGATGTGGGCAGACTACACATTGGTCGATGTGCTGTCTACATGCATGTGCCTTCACACCAGGCACAGCTGCCCCTGCACATGTGACCCCTGCTGGACTCGCTGCTGGGTCTGTGGAGCTGATGCACCTTCTGTGCGTGGGGCGGACAGCTCAACTCACTTCCCTCATTGCGCATGTCATGACTTTGCCGCAGGTGACATGGATCATGGAGGGCCCACATGTACGCGTGGGTAGGCTACACATGATTGTTCACTGGTCGCCACCCCCAGTCAGTGTTTCGAATGGGAAGGTTGTTGTGCTGGTGGTATATTCGATGTGGCGGATGGGCGGGCCTAGGTGCGGGCTTACATTCCGGACATGGGGGGGTAGTTGGATTGGCGACTAGTTGCAGTACACACGGGACACGTCTCTTCCTGTCCACATCTGGGTCATCCCTTGTACTCACCTACAGTGATACAGTCATCTTCGCCCCAGCCCTCATGTCCTCCCCTCGCTCCCCCAATATGCATGTGCACCTGCGAGGCTAGCGCTTGCACAGGCAGCCCCAAGCTCGCACCAGAGAGGGCAAGGAGTGTATGTGTGGGTCCAGTTGCACGAGTGGGCTGTCTCAGGGTATGATGTGTGGCGGGACGCCGTCCACCTGCGTGGTGCCCCAAATGGAGACCCGGCCTGCATGGACTATGCATCACAGTCTTCGCCTTCCGGATCCGCCACCTGCGACACCCAGAGGCTGTGGCTGCCCTTGCGGACAGGCCGCGTCCGTCTGTAGCTGATGGCCCACACATTCACTCTTTGGCCTCTCTGGGGAGGGCTCGGGGGTGGTGGCGCACGCGCTTGCACTTTGTCGCAATGGCATGTGGCGTGGTTGGAATAATGGGCAATGGATGTGATGGTGCGAGCCACCTCCCGTGACGTCAGTGCTGCTCGTGCTGTGGTGCGTCCCCCCTATACTTCCATTTGACTTGTGCCATGCTACACGTTGAGGTTCTATTGCCTGCGTGATATGACCAGGAGGAGCGCGAGGAGACCTCTCACACACCATGCTCCACTGCCATCCCGTGCCCTGTATCGCCTGTGCGGATTGACCATGTTGGGGTTACACCTGGTCGACTGGGGCTGTGTGTGCCTTGTCAAGGGGCATGGCGGGCGCACAACAGGATCCAGCTTGTCCACAGAGGGTGGGCTGACGTGTGCGCCTGGTACCGCATTGTTCGTGTGCCCGGCTGCTGTGCACACACGTGTTCACTTCCCCCCGACAGGTGTCCTCTCACAATGCCCAGGGAAGCGGTGGTGTACTGTTCATGACCCCTCCCAACACGGCGTGCTCCAACTTGGCATGTGCGCATCTACCCGTCACACCCACCCACCTGAGCACTGCGTCCATACGACTTCACACGACACATGTGTGTCTTCCACAGTTGTGCTACTCATTTGCGTTGACATCCAATGCCAGTGGACTACATGGTCATGTCACGACTGCCGTGTACTTCACATACTCTCATCCTCTCTCATTCGTACTTGTGAAATGAGTCAGCGGAGACAGTTTTGGTTTCAAACATTATATTGAGTCTTCTGTCCTCTGTGATGCAGTATAGTGGACACTACTGGCAGCAGAATACATGTTGAGGATATGCTGAGCATGATTACAAATGGGATAGGGTGTAGGGTTACATGTGATTAGCTGTTGCATGTGGGATGTGGGCTTCGGAGTTACATCTGCTTGGCCAAGGCTGTGCTAATGTACATGTATGTATAGCTGCGGAGCTGCGGACTTTGACACAGACGGTATACAAGTAGCCTACCAGACCGCTTGGCATCATGGGCACAGTCCATCTCAGTTCCATGTGACAGGTTTGCTGCGGTTGTTCCTCATGCACGCGTGCATGTGAGATGACATCAGGGCATGTGCTTGCGTGCATGCAGCGGCGTGCCACTTGTTGTTGCAATGTGGTGGTTACTGGACATGTCACAGTCACTGGGGTCGTGTTGTTGTTGTATGCACTTGTCGTCCATGCAAAAGTCCTGGTATGGGATTCCCGGGGCGGGGGTGGGAGGGGTGCAGCACCCACAGACTCCAGGCGACCTATTCATGTCCACTGAGCGGTGTGTGTGTCCATGGGCGCTGGATCCATGTCGTGTCCTGGTTGTTCGTGCAGTTCCGTCCATGTGGGTGCGATACACAGACCCCATGCCACTGCCTCCCACGATGCATGCGGTGTTCCTGGATGTGATGGGGAACAGTGTGCATGTCCCGGTCATATCCGATGTCATGGCGATGTCGTTGATGGTGTGGTAACAGTTGCCGGTCATTTGGTATGGCTGTTGTGGTGGTGACTGGCCAGTCCGTGCGGAAGCTAAGCATGGGTGCGGGGTTGGACATCATAGGTCAATTGGGGGACTTGCGTTGGGGTCCGACGAATTGACAGGTTGTCAGGTATGCGATGCCGTCCAGCAGGGCTTCCATGTCATTGGTGGTATACATGTTTGCCAGCCAATGTAGCGGATGGTGGCTGTCAAGGTGTTGTTCGTAAGTTGTCCCTTGGAGGAGCATGATGGGGCATGCTGGGTGACATTCGATGTAGCTGTGCTCGATGATCCGTCGTGTGGAGGCACAGTGGTCCCATTGCAGTGCGGGTCCGATGTTCGCCACATACGCCATGCCCCCATAGGCTGAACAGGCCCTGTCGTGTGCGTCCAGAGGGAGGAATAGTTGTAGCAGGTCCGCCTTTAGACATGCCGCGTTGGAGAGACACAACTCCACAGGATGGTGGAAGGGACACCTCCGACAGTAGAAGACGGGTATGACGCAGCTGAACAATGTGATGCGGTAAGTCAGTCGGTAACTTACGTTCAGCAGGGACAGGGGTTCGCATCCCAATATCTGTGTCAGGTTGTGTTTGTACAGCTTGACCTGTCCGGCGTAGTTGGGTAGGTGTGTTGAGAGTGCCATTTTGCAGCGGTGCGTTGTGGTGGCGTGCTCCGGCTGTGTGTGCAGTCTGCAATGTGCACGCTCCGAGGTTGCTGTGAGCTCTGTGTAGTCGTAGGGAGACAGGACTTGTGTTCTGTTGGCTTGTGCGGAGGACACGGGCCCTCATCCCACATGCTTCTCAGACTGTTCAAGGTCGGTGATGTGTGACTCCTTCCAGATAACTTGCATGGGGCCGACATGGGGGAGTGTTTTCTTTTTTCTTTCCCGTCCGTAGTGTTCTTCGGTGATATGCGCTATCTGCCCTGTGGTCGGTCTCCTCTGCATGCCTGTGTTGGTCTTTTTTTGGACAATGGCTGTATTCACCGGCTTCTTTCGTAGGGCTGTGGTTTCGGAGTTGGAATGGAAAGTCATTCAGTGCTGTCTGCTCTCCCTTGTGTGGGCGGCAGGCTGCCTTTCCGCTCTGCGTTGGGCCTTGTGTGTGGATGTTATTCTTGGGCCACCTGTTGTCGATCCCCGGGCTCTTTGGTGTTCCGTTTTGTATGTCTTGTTCATGTGTGCAGGGTGGTATGGGTGTTTCAGTGTGGTACTGGCGTTCCTCTTCCCGAAGAGGCCCTGGTTCTCCTGGTTGGTGTTGCCGCCGCTGTGTGCTTCGCCATGTTTGTTAGACTGGGGTGTGTCCTGCTGTTGCGTGACTTCACTGACATGTGTGCGTCGGTTGTGTGACGTTGGGTGTTGACCGTGAATTGGGCGTTGGGGACATGTCTGTGGCAGGCCTGTCACGTGTCATGTGCGTTCGGGGTGGGGCTGGTGTGTGTGCTGCTTGGTTGTGTCCCTGTGTCTGTGTGCGACGCATGCATGGCGCTGCGGTTGGCCTCTGCGTTGTGCGCATGTGTGGCAGTGTCATCGCCGCTTTGGGGCCGTGACGGGGTCGTTGGTTCCTAGTCCCAGGTGGTGTGTACACATGTGTTACGAGATGTTACAATTTGGCCTGTGTGTCATATGTGGATGCAATGGTGGATGTGTCGTGTACACGCGGGGGTGGGGGGTTGTCCGCTTTTTCCGCCCTTGCACTGTGTGCGCTGTTTGCGTGCACTTGTTGTGTGTGTGCCTACCTGCGTCTTCGCGGTACGTTGCGTCCTTGGTGGTGCATCAGATAGAGCATAGGGAGGGCCTGCAGTGCTGGATTCATGCTCGGGGGTGCCGCTTCTTCGATGTCCGTGCTCGGCGTTCGTGTTACCGCTTCGGTTTGACGTACGGTGTCTCTTAGCCGTGGGATCCGTTTGTTTGCTGCATCGTAATTTGTACGCCGGGCGGTACGTGTTTCGTCGGACGGTGTGTGTCACTTGGGCTGCGCCGCTACGTGTACGGGCGCACTTTGATGGCGGACGGTGTCGCTGGCTTGCCGGCGGTGTTTGGCTGACTTTTCGCATCGTAATCGGGCGGGCGTGTGGACTGCTGCGTGCGGACGGTAACTGGTGGTTTTTGCATCCGCCAGCACGGCGGTAGTGCTTCCGCCCGACATCGTAATGGGCCCCTTTGTATTCAAAATATGACCAAATGTTCACGTTTCCAACACTTCCCAAAGACTTTCTGGTGTCTTCATGCACAAGTGTTTTAAATACTGGTTGCCCTTTTACAGGAGTAAGTTGCAGTAGATCGCCAAAAACAATCACATGTTTTCCTCCAAATAAGACATCGTATTCTGTTTTTAAAATTTGCTGCATTCTTAAATGCACAAAGGCAAGCATTAAGTTTGAGACCATGCTCACCTCATCAATAATCAGAAGTTTCATTTTCTTTAGCACTCTTGAAACTTCATAACAAGCTTCTCCAGATAGCTTGTGGTATTCCAATTTGTTTTCACGTTCAACAGGTAGCATTAGTAAGCGATGTAATGTAATTCCTTTAATGTTGTGTGCTGCTAACCCAGTTGGAGCAGTTACAACACAGGATAAATGTGAGTCAGTGGTTTTCTGTAGATAACCGGTCAAAACTTTAATTAAGAAACTTTTTCCTGTACCAGCTTGACCACTGACATACATTCGGATAGGTTGAAATCATGTGCATTCTTTTTTCTCATGAAGAAAACCATGGTTGATCTGTTGTCTCACTTGCTGATATATTTCTTTCTGTTCAATATTTAGGGGCCGATTCTGATGCGGGTTGGAAAAGCTTCCCGACCGAATCGGTTGGGAAATGGTGTCCGACCCACTCGGATCGGGAAAGTCCGACCGGCGGAGTAGGATGCATCCGGATGCTTCCAGATACGATTTGGTTGAACTCCCATTGACTTCAATGGGAACATTTGTTCCTAACCGCATCAGAATTGGGCCCTCGGTCGGGAAGACACGTTCCCGATCCGATTTGGAAGGAGCAAATGCCGTTAGGAGGCCTTCCTAACCGCATCAGAATCAGGCCCTCAGTCGGGAAGCTTTTCCAACCCGCATCAGAATCGGGCCCTAAGTTGTTCTTCCAAGTTTCCTACGTCCATAATATCATGTTGAGCTTGATGCATTGCTGTTTCCACTTCACTCATGGCGATTGCTGCTTCATTTTCCACAATTGGTTGTCCTAGTGGATCTTGACTCAGTGGAGCAGAACTTTGACTATCTTGAGAACTGTCTCTAGTAATCTCAGCTGCAATAGTAGCTTCTTGATCAATTTCTTCATTCAACATTTTGAGATAATTTGGAAAAACTGTGCATTCAATGCTATCTTTACATGCATTAAAAGAATCTTCATAGCACTGAAAATCTCCAAGTAATTCCAGTTCCGTACGCCAAGGCTTGAAGAGTTGCAGAAGTGCTAAATAGTAAAATTCCCTTTTATCAGGAGTATTGCAACTCAGTTTCCTGTGATTAATCAGATTTCCTTTGCTATGTTTCACCAAACATCCTTCTGAACCAATCACTGCATATTTTTCTTTATTTATGTTCTCTGTGATATTTCTCTTAAAAGTATAATATTGCAGCACTTCATAGAGACATGTTTTCAAGATGAGGACTTCTATTTGGATAGTATGTATCCAACATGTTTGTTTTAAAAATATCTGTGCTTTCCGGTTCATTTAATGCTAAATATTCGATTTCTTGTACAGATTTAAGTACTCTATTTCGTGTTGCAGCAAGACTTAGACTAACCCAAATTATTCCTCTTGACTATGAATATAAACTTGCAGAGGACAAGCAATTTGAACATTTGTAGGATCCAATCTCTCGACGGGACAGCATCTTCAAACTAAAGCTGTACAATTTCTTACTAAGACTCTTCTCGTGGGAAATTTCTTCCCACATTTCTTTCAACTCCGTCTTTTCTGATTTTGTTATGTATGACATTACATACCGAGCAACAGCAATGGAATTATCCGCAACATATTGGATATCCATATCAGCATTCCACATCGACAAAATAACCGGATTATAATCATTAATATATTTTGATTCTTCATTTCTTTTTAAATTGTAAGTATTTTTGGGAGATTTTCTAGTGATGGTATGTCTCACTGCTGACATTAAACTGTTCACTCTTCCTTTAGATATTACTGGACGTGGAAATCCAAAACGACATTTGGTATAAAACTTTTCCTTCGACTTGTATTTCCAACGACAGTATTGCCCACATCGATGATTTTGAAACCGTAACACTTGTTGCCTTAAGGTGTTTTCTTCTCTTGTTTTTGGTGTAGCACATGTAACATACTCTTCAATAAAAGATAAAACAGTCTCATCCGAATCAGTTCCAAATTTGGGTGCATCCTTGATCCATAAAAGCATATGTATATGAGGAGCACCTCTAGCTTGATACTCCTTTCTCCAAAAGAAATCAATAACTTCTCCAAGAGGAGGATTGATTTTATTGCAGATAAAAGACATCATAGCTTGAAACCTATGATTAAAATATCTGCACACATTTACAGGATCCAAGGAACACAGTTCTCCAGGTGTTTTGAATCCAATGTTTTTAATATTTAAATTTGCTTCTCGAAGAAATTGAAGTAAATCGTCCCATGCGTATTCAGCACAGCTTAGCGTAACAAACCACGTAGGAGTTCCTAAGTTCCTTAGCATGCATTTAAGTTCTCCATGATGACGATACCAATACTCATTAGTACCACGCTGACATGCCATAAAATTAATCAATTGAGAATCTAAATGATCATCTCTCTCATGTACTTTGTCCATGAATTCCTTTGCAGAAACATTTTGAAGATGAACTCGTGTTTTTAATATGTGGTTGACTGCATATGAAAGTCCCGACAAGTCACTTTCAAACAAAAGATGAAATATATATGGGATACATTGTCGAAATCTTGGATCTTCTGCGTACAATCTTGTTGTCCGATATTCTGATGCAGGAATCTGTACTGGTCGTTCGTCATATCGTTCACCTTTTCCAGTGGGAAAGAGCTGTGGAAAACAACGAGCTTCCAAACTTTTTTCCCAAACACTCATGGGAGTCCCCTTCGCTTTCTTCATTTGGAATAATTCAATAGTATTTCCAATCACTTCCTTTGAATGTAAAGGATGTACACTATAATGTTCATAAATTTCTTCACTTTTGCACATGTCCACTTTTTCCATTTGACTACTTGACATTTCACTATCATCTCCTAAAACTATTTCTTCTTCTTCCACATTTTTGTAGTAATCATTGTTTTTTATAAGATACAATGTTGCCTTTTGCACTTTGCTGACATCTACTAATTCTTGCCAGATTTTCTTACTCTTTTTAGGAACACCATTAACTAGAATAACTACTGGTTCAGTTTCCTCTTTCTCTACACCAATAGTTTCAATATTTTTCTTTAAATCTAGAGGTAAATATACAACTCTTTCTTTTAATCCTCTCTGTAAATCTGTGGGAGGCAACTTACCTGTTTTAGGCTCCATACGAACAATAGCCTGAAACGGGTGAACAGATTGAATCAGAATAGACTCATACGTGTTTAAATCTACCAATTCTGGAGGAATAGCTACCAACTCTAGATTATTATGGACAGCTCTAGCTGGCATTTTGTTGTCCTCTAATTTGTTATAACAATATTTACAAATACGTTGATCAGTACCCAAATCAAAGCAATCCACTACCAACAAATAAGTTGCAAATTCCTTCCACTTATCATTATTTTCTCTTTCACTTTTTAAATACAGATCAGCATTCCTAGTCTGATTTTTATAGTGAGTTCGCCGACAACAAATACAAGCATAATTTGGTCTTTCACACGAAATAACCTTAAACTTTGTAATTTCTTCTTCAAACTTCTCAGTACTACTATGTTCCACGTCTTCTTCAACACCTACTTCTATCAATGTCTCACTTTGTCTACACTCTTCTTCAGGACCAAAGTAACTAAACTCTATTTCATCACAAACTTTTTTACATCTGATACTGACCCATGCAAAAGAGCACTATTTAAGTCATTTAAAAATATTGCTGGACTTTATGCGTAATACAATCTTCTGACTAACTTCCGCATTTGAGAGTGATGTACTGCTAACATTCAAAAATGATGAAAAACACTTTGACACATTTTTCTAGAAAGACAAGCCAGAGAATGACCTTGCAAACCAGTATTTTTTCTCACTTTGCAAGGATCTAGTCCTTGCAACATCTTAATCTTTTGTTTAACACTTTTTTTCTATACTCTCGTAAGAAATTGCGTAAAATATCAATAGACTCCTGTCGTATACTACAAATACTACTACAATCCCAAGTATACACTGGGGCTTTACTACGTCTCCCTAGAACTTTATCAGGTATCACTTCTTCTACATTTCTAGGAACCATCTTTTCTTTTTCAATTGGACAACCGTTCTTCACTTCATAAGCACGACCACTGGTTTCAACTGCGTACACTAATGTATTGGTTTGAAAATAGCTTTCTTCATTAAAAAAAGGCTCTGAACTTGAACTGTGCTTCCATTCACCCAAAAAATTCACAAAAGTTAGTCCTGTTAATTACTCTCTTCTTTCTACTTTTGGACTTCATAAAATGTATTGGCTTATCTAATGATCAAATCCTGTTTAAAATTAAAATGAATAATTTCCTTTTTAATTGAAAAGCCTTTTCAACAATAGTTTCAATCTGTTTCTTCTTTTTATAAAATACTGATCTTTTTTTATATTTCTTGGCATCTTTTAATAAATTAAGTACTACTCTATTGTGAAACACTTTTTTCCTTATTTCATGAAATTGATTGTTTCTCCTTTTGCCAAAAATTGTTTTTTGAAAACGTGATTTCCCATTAATTTCTCCTTTTTTCTTTTCATTCTTCTTTGTTGTTGAGGTATTCTTTGTACTTTCTACATTGTGCAAACTGTTTCTTGTCTTTGAAAGTCTTTTAATAAATTATTTTGTTCTCTTACCGCAAGACTTTTTCTTTTTTCCCACATGTTGTACTTCTTCTAATTCTTGCTGTTGTCTTTTCTTCAAGTAATAGTCTTTCTTTTGTTGTTTCCTCTTTACTGTTTTTTAGTCATGATAAGTCTTTTTTAATGATGCTGAAGAATATCTGTAAAAAAAAAAGTAATATTATTAATATAACTCTTTAAAATATACCAATCTATTACTAAACAAACACGTTCTACATAATAACCATTTAAACGCTTTGTTTTGATATCACAATACATTTACTGCAGTACACAGGTAATTGTAGTAGTGAATGACAAGGGTTTAGCTATTTACAGGAGTGCATGGGCAGTGCGTAGAGAATTTTAATAGTACATGTATTAATACCTGGGTCATTGCATATGTACATGGAAAGTGACTAGTTGGTTAAAAAACAGTAAGGACACTGCATGGTGAATTTATAAGTGCTTGTGTTTTGGTGGAGTGATTGCATTAGTACATAATATTGGATGGGTGATTGAAGGAGTGCATGGGTAGTGACAGGGTGATTGCTGGATTGCATGATTACTACCTGGATAATTGGAGGAGTGAATCAGTAGTGTATAGGTGGTTAGAAAACTGCATGCATAGTGCACATGTGATTGTAGCACTGCATGTGTTACTCCCTGGGTCATTGCATGAGGTCATGGATAACGACAAAATACCTAGAGTGCTGCAAGGAGACTGCATGCTGAATTTATAAGTGCTTGAGTTGTGGCAGAGTGATTGGCTAAGGACATGGGACAGGCTGGGTAAATCGAGGAGTGCATAGGTAGTAACATGGAGATTACTAAACTGTAAAGGTAACACTCAAAGGATTGTAGAAGTGTATGAGTTAGTGCCTCAGTAATTGCATGAGTACATGGGTACTGACTGGATGATTGGAATACTGCAAGGAGAATGCATGGTGAAATTCTAAGTGATTGGGTTTTGGCGGAGTGATTGGATTAGTACATGGTAGTGGCTGGGGGATTGGACGAGTGCACAGGAGTGGCAGTGTGATTGCTGGACTGCATGTGTACTCTCTGGGTAATAGGAGGAGTGAATCAACAGTTGGTTACAGGACTGCATGGATAGTGCACATGTGATTGTAGCACTGCATGTGTTAGTCCCTCGGTCATTGCATGAGCACATGGATAACAACAGAATACCTAGACTGCTGAAAGGAGAGTGCATGGTGAATTTATAAGTGCTTGGGTTGTGGCAGAGTGATTGGATAAGGACATGGGAGTGGCTGGATAATTGGAGGAGTGCATAGGTAGTATCGGGAGGATTAGTAAACTGTATAGGTAGCACTCAAAGGATTGTAGAAGTGCATGAGTTAGTGCCTGGATAATTGCATGAGTACATGAGTACTGACTGCATGTTTAGAGTATTGCAAGGAGAGTGCAAGGTGAATTATAAGTGCTTGTATTTTGGCGGAGTGATTGGATTAGTACATGGTACTGGCTGGGTGATTGGAGGAGTGCACGGGGAGTGATAGTGTGATTGCTGGATTGCATGGGTACTACTTGGGTAATTGGAGGAGTGAATTAGTAGTGTGTAGGTGGTTAGAGGACTACATTGATAGTGCACATATGATTGTAGCACTGCATGTGTTAGTCCCTGTGTCATTGCATGAGTACATGGATAACAACAGAATACCTAGAGTGCTGCAAGGAGAGTGCATGGTGAATTTATAAGTGCTTGGGTTGTGGCAGAGTGATTGGATAAGGACATGGGACTGGCTGGGTAATTAGTGGAGTGCATAGGTAGTAACATGGAGATTACTAAACTGTATAGATAGCACTCAAAGGATTGTAAATGGGTACTGACTGGATGATTGGAGTACTGCAAGGAGAGACCATGGTGAATTTCTAAGTGCTTGTGTTTTAGCGAAGTGATTGGAAAAGTACATGGTACTGACTCGGTGATTGGAAGAGTACACGGAGAGTGACAGTGTGATTGCTGGACTGCATGGGTACTACCTGGTTATTTGCAGAAGTGATTCAGTAGTGTGTAGGTGGTTGCAAGACTGCATGGATAGTGCACATGTGATTGTAGCTGTGCATGTGTTAGTCCCTGGGTCATTGCATGAGTACATGGATAGCGACAGGATACTTAGAGTGCGGCAATGAGAATGCATAGTGAATTTATAAGTGCTTGGTTTGTGGCAGAGTGATTGGATAAGGACATGGGACTGACTGGGTAATTGGAGGAGTGCATAGGTAGTAACATGGAGATTACTAAACTGTATAGATAGCTCTCAAAGGATTGTAAATGGGTACTGACTGGATGATTGGAGTACTGCAAGGAGAGTGCATGGTGAATTTCTAAGTGCTTGGGTTTTAGCGAAGTGATTGAATTAGTACATAGTACTGGCTCAGTGATTGGAGGAGTGCACGGAGAGTGACAGTGTGATTGCTGGACTGCATGGGTACTACCTGAATAATTGGAGGAGTGAATCAGTAGTGTATAGGTGGTTACAGGACTATATTGATCGTGCACATGTGATTATAACACTGCATGTGTTACTCCTTGGGTCATTGCATGAGTACATGGATAGCAACAGAATACCTAGAGTGCTGCAAGGAGAGTGCATGGTGAATTTATAAGTGCTTGTATTTTGGCAGAGTGATTGGATTAGTACATGGTACTGGGCGGGTGATTGGAGGAGTGCACGGGGAGTGACAGTGTGATTGCTGGACTGCATGGGTACTACTTGGGTAATTGGAGGAGTGAATTAGCAGCGTGTAGGTGGTTAGAGGACTACATTGATAGTGCACATATGATTGTAGCACTGCATGTGTTAGTCCCTGTGTCATTGCATGAGTACAAGGATAACGACAGAATACCTAGAGTGCTGCAAGGAGAGTGCATGGTGAATTTATAAGTGCTTGGGTTGTGGCAGAGTGATTGGATAAGGAAATGGGACTGGCTGGGTAATTAGTGGAGTGCATAGGTAGTAACATGGAGATTACTAAACTGTATAGATAGCACTCAAAGGATTGTAAATGGGTACTGACTGGATGATTGGAGTACTGCAAGGAGAGTCCATGGTGAATTTCTAAGTGCTTGGGTTTTAGCGAAGTGATTGGAATAGTACATGGTACTGACTCGGTGATTGGAGAGTACACGGAGAGTGACAGTGTGATTGCTGGACTGCATGGGTACTACCTGGGTATTTGCAGGAGTGATTAAGTAGTGTGTAGGTGGTTACAAGACTGCATGGATAGTACACGTGATTGGAGCAGTGCATGTGTTAGTCCCTGGGTCATTGCATGAGTACATGGATAGCGACAGTATACTTAGAGTGCTGCAAGAAGAATGCATAGTGAATTTATAACTGCTTGGTTTGTGGCAGAGTGATTGGATAAGGGCATGGGACTGGCTGGGTAATTGGAGGAGTGCATAGGTAGTAGCATGGAGATTACTAAACTGTATAGATAGCACTCAAAGGATTGTAAATGGGTACTGACTGGATGATTGGAGTACTGCAGGGAGAGTGCACGGTGAATTTCTAAGTGCTTGGGTTTTAGCGAAGTGATTGAATTAGTATATAGTACTGGCTCAGTGATTGGAGGAGTGCACGGAGAGTGACAGTGTGATTGCTGGACTGCATGGGTACTACCTGGATAATTGGAGGAGTGAATCAGTAGTGTATATGTGGTTACAGGACTATATTGATAGTGCACATGTGATTATAACACTGCATGTGTTACTCCCTGGGTCATTGCATTAGTACATGGATAGCAACAGAATACCTAGAGTGCTGCAAGGAGAGTGCATGGTGAAATTATAAGTGCTTGTAATTTGGCGGGGTGATTGGATTAGTACATGGTACTGGGTGGGTGATTGGAGGAGTGCACGGAGAGTGACAGTGTGATTGCTGGACTGTATGGGTATTACCTGGATAATTGGAGGAGTGAATCAGTAGTGTATAGGTGGTTACAGGACTATATTGATCATGCACATGTGATTATAACACTGCATGTGTTACTCCCTGGGTCATTGCATGAGTACATGGATAGAAACAGAATACCTAGAGTGCTGCAAGGAGAGTGCATGGTGAATTTATAAGTGCTTGTATTTTGGCGGAGTGATTGGATTAGTACATGGTACTGGGTGGGTGATTGGAGGAGTGCACAGGGAGTGACAGTGTGATTGCTGGACTGCATGGGTACTACTTGGGTAATTGGAGGAGTGAATTAGCAGCGTGTAGGTCGTTAGAGGACTACATTGATAGTGCACATATGATTGTAGCACTGCATGTGTTAGTCCCTGTGTCATTGCATGAGTACATGGATAACAACAGAATACCTAAAGTGCTGCATGGAGAGTGCATGGTAAATTTATAAGTGCTTGGGTTGTGGCAGAGTGATTGGATAAGGACATGGGACTGGCTGGGTAATTAGTGAAGTGCGTAGGTAGTAACATGGAGATTACTAAACTGTATCGATAGCACTCAAAGGATTGTAAATGGGTACTGACTGGATGATTGGAGTACTGCAAGGAGAGTCCATGGTGAATTTCTAAGTGCTTGCGTTTTAGCAAAGTGATTGGAATAGTACATGGTACTGACTCGGTGATTTGAAGAGTACACGGAGAGTGACAGTGTGATTGCTGTACTGCATGGGTACTACCTGGGTATTTGCAGGAGTGATTCAGTAGTGTGTAGGTGGTTACAAGACTGCATGGATAGTGCACATGTGATTGTAGCAGTGCATGTGTTAGTCCCTGGGTCATTGCATGAGTACATGGATAACGACATAGTACTTAGAGTACTGCAAGGAGAGTGCATGATGAATTTATAAGTGCCTGTATTTTGGCACAGTGATTAGATAAGGACATGGCAGACTGAATAAAAGAGTCCACAGGGAGTGACGGGGGGATTACTGGACTGCATATGTAGTGCTCTGGAGCTTTTATCACTCCATCAGTTAGTGCATGAGTCATTGCATGAATGCATGGGTAGTGCTTGGATACTAACTGGGTGTTTGCACAATATAGAATCAATAAATCATTTCTCGTGTACTTATAAAATCACATATTCACTACCTTTGCACTACTGTAATCAGTCAGTCATCTCTTAATAATTCAGTAAATATACATTCAACTATATAAATACAATCTGAACACATACATGAGTCATTACATACTATCTAGTTATAAGTAGAAAAGTACAACTTACCAGAAAGAGCAAAATGTGGTGGTTTATTTTTGAGCTACATCTTGACTATTAAATCTAGAAATGTGCGACATCATGAAACTATACCTCTCAACATACTTAAGAAAGAAGACTAATTTACAACACCTTTTATGAGCATTTCTAAAACCACACTTTTATTACACATCTTCACCACTGTATCTAAAATTATGTGGCATCATTCAACTATACCTTTGCTCAGACTACAAATAGAAGCATAATTAACAACACCATATTTCACCATTCTATCTTAAAACATATGGCATCATTTAACTTTACCTTCTGTACAAACTAATAACTGAAACGTAATTATTAACACCTTATATAAACATATTTCAAAATACACATTTGTAGTGCATGTTCCACCAACTATCAAAAATATGAGACATCATTCAGCTATACCTTTGAACAGACTTAAAAATATATATATTACTGTACAGACTTTTTTTAAACGAGCTTCAAGTACAATGAAACTAATTCCAATAAACATCTCTACATTTAATAATATATTTCAAACAACACAGTTTTAGAATAATGTCAAATCTTTTTTAAAGAAACCTCAAAAATATATAACTCACCTTGCAAATAAATTTGTTGAATGAAAAATCTCACACACTCAGGCAGGATTTTCTTTTGCACACAGTCAATATAAATCACCAAACTCTGCAAGGTGAAACCAGTAATGGCAAGATTTCCCTCTTTTTTACCATACAAATACACATAACCAACAAATGACATTGCTTCCCAGAGATTTTCAAATTGTAAAACACATTTCCATTGGTCACAAATAATATCCCTTACCAACTGACTTCTTTACCCCTTCTGCTTAATGTCAGTTTCCATAGCAACAAGTCATGCAACATTCAACTTAACTGACAGGTCACAAGTTCACCACACAATGTTGCAAATGAGAACAGCAGGTGTGGTTGGCTTTGCAAATCATGACCTTATCCTTTCTGCCGTACCTTCAAAACACTTTTTACGAACCAATAAGACATTTGCTTTTAAACAAAGTAAAATGCACCCTATCTTTGAATGTACAATGTTCTTAAACAGCCAATCCAATCTCTACTTTCTTAAAAACACCATTTTGTCCACCATTTTAGATATCTCTCATTCTACCAACTGACTACCTCAGCTACAGACATCTTTTCATTACCTCCAGTCATCACTTCAAGATGCTTTCAGTGTGGATTGTTGGGCACAGCTATGTTTACTGGTGCAAAAGGTATGCTGAACACAGAGGTATTGACAAAGACCTAACTTTGCAAAATGTAGACATTAAATGGATTGGACAGAGAGGATTAAAGTGCCACCAATTGATGCCTTTGGTTAAAACCTTTTACATCTCCAACCCCCTGACCTCATGATTGTGCACTGTGGTGGCAATGACCTAGGCACATTGACTGGGGTAGGTCTGGAAATGCTAATGAAGGACACCTTTGCAGAATTGATGTTGCTTTTCCCCCAAACTGCCTTTGTATACTCTAACATATGCCAAAGACAGAAATGGAAGTGGTCCAATCAATTTTGTCCTCAGATTGAGAAAGCTAGGAAGAATGTCAATAAAGCTGTTTCTGCTCAGAGACCATAGAATGGGCTCCATATATAACAACAATCTACGTTTCCATATGGAGGGCATCTACAGAAGTGACGGAGTACACTTCACTGATGAAGGGAACAGAGTGTTTCTCAACAACCTAAAGCTCTGCATCCGCACTTACATGTACCTGCAAGAAACTCATAATAAACACAAGGGCTCTTTTTAGAGCCACCCAATTAGCCAACATATAACCTAGATTTATATAAAAAAATCTTAATTATTTTTGCTTGGAGTCTCGCACCCAGCGCGACTTAGAGCCGCGCACCCATCGCGTTCACACTAGGGGCCATGCTGAGCGCCGCGCACCCATCGCGTTCACACTAGGGGCCGCGCTGAGCGCCGCGCACCCATCGCGTTCACACTAGGGGCCACGCTGAGCATCGCGCACCCATCGCGTACACACTAGGGGCGGCGCTGAGCGCCGCGCACCCATCGCGTGCACACTAGGGGCCACGCTAGGGTCACAACTCCAATTAAAAAAAATATATATATATCTACTTTCAATAATTTACATTTGCCCCGGGGACCCCATCCCCCGGGGCATGCTCAAATGTTTAGGGACCGTGGGGTGAGCCCCAATCCCCCACGGTCCCGCCGGCTCCCCGTCTCCCCGTCTCCTGTGGGAGCCGGCATTGCTTTTCCACACAGGGAGCTGCTGACATGCAGCTCCCCGTGTGGAAAACCAATCTGCTTTGGATTTTGGAAGCGAGAGCAGGAAACCTGCTCTTGCTTCCAAAATCCAAAGCAGAGTTTGATATGACAGGGCGAGAGCCATGCTCCCGCCCTGTCATAGCAAACACCAGTGTCCCCGGCGTGCCCCCCCACACAGGTTTAATTTTTTTAAATAAAACAAGCCCCGGGGGGTGGCGGTCCTCGTGGCTGCGGGGTGCCTTGTGCACCCGCGAATATTTTAGAAAAGCCCCGGGTGGTGGCGGTCCCCGGGGCTTGGGGGGGCCTTGGAGGCCCCCACAAATTAAAGAACAAGCCCCGGGAGGTGGCGGTCCCGGGGCTGCGGGAGGGCCACGTGCCCTCCCGCATATTATAAACATAGCCCCGGGGATGTGGCGGTCCCCCGCTAATATTTTTTGGCAATGCCCCGGGACCTGGCCCACCCGGGGGCCTCAATTAAATGAAGCGCGGGAGCCCGCGCTTCCTTTTTCTAAAACATTTCGGCGGGATTCGCGACCCCAGCGAAAATTTCTCCGAATTTTTTTTTGAAAAAAAATGCTTTTTTGGGCCCTGGGGGTCCTTGTGGTACCCCCTGAGCAGGCCTAGGGGGTCAGGGTGTTTCTACCCTGCCCCCTTTTCTTGGTTTTTACCTTTGTTTTTACTGTTTTCTTGTGACTCGGTTCTACCGAGTCACAAGATGGCTGCCAACACTTCCTGGTTTGGAGTGTTGGCAGCCAATCACAGTGAAGCTCGTGGTCGGGAGGGTTCGCGAAGCCACCGCGTCCCTATATAGCGAAACTTTTATTTTTGGAATTTCTCAGCAACTACTGAACGGATTTACACCATTTAAAAAAAAGGACGCTTTCTGAACCAAGCACTACCTTTGTGCCAAATTTGGTGTAATTCCGTTCAGCAGTTCGGGCTGTAGCCGTGTCTAAAGTTTCCTATGGGAAATTGATTTTCCGACCTCTATTTTTTGAATTTCTCAGGAACTACTGAACATATTTACACCATTTAACAAAAAGGACTCTTTCTGAACCAAGCACTACCTTTGTGCCAAATTTGGTGTAATTCCGTTCAGCAGTTCGGGCTGTAGCCGTGTCTAAAGTTTCCTATGGGAAATTGATTTTCCGACCTCTATTTTTTGAATTTCTCAGGAACTACTGAACATATTTACACCATTTAACAAAAAGGACTCTTTCTGAACCAAGGGCTACCTTTTTGCCAAATTTGGTATAATTCTGTTCAGCAGTTCGGGCTGTAGCCGTGTCAAAAGTTTCCTATGGAAAATAACATGGGGAAAACACGTTTTGGGACTCCCCTTTTTTCTCGGCCCCCACTTCGCAAATCACCCCGAAACTTTCAAGATAGGAGCTGACCAGAGTGCCCCACTAGTTTTGAAAATTTTGCGAAGATTCGTCAAACGACACCAAAGTTATTGGGGAAACAAAAAATGCTTTTCCTATGGAAAATAGGTCCTAACAATAACTACCTACTGACGACCGCCAGTAGGTAATAAAAATATTAATTTATTATGATAATGTGTAGTATTAATGAGATTTGAAATATTTGTTGTATAAGGTTTTGTTTTTTATAATATTTTGTTTATTTAAAAATGTAGGCCATCATTATGATGTCGAGTGGGCCGCCACTGACAGGCCATCGGTGGTGGTCCGCCCAACATACAGGGCATCGGTCCGACTGCCGCATTACGAATCAGGCAGTCAGAGCGAAAATGTCTGGGGGAAAGACCACCGCCTTGACAGGATCTACTGATCCCAGTGGGGAGGGGTTGGAATCGTGATTATGAATGGAGGCTGTGCCTGCTCAGGTACCGCCATGAGGATTACCATGTCCCTTTCTGCCTGTTTTTTTATGGCGGTCTGTCCACCATGAAAAGGCAGCTGTAAAGTAACTTTGGGGGGCCCAAGCAGGGCCCTGTACACTGTGGGCCACTTTAGTGTGGCCCTGTGGGCACATGTAGTGCTCCCGTGCACATTCATGCAGTGTGCCAGGCACCACATGGTGCCTGGCACGCGGTGCATGAATGTGCACAAAGTGTTCAATAACACTGCAGCTTGTGCTGCATCCCCTTTTCCAGGACCACAGCACAAGCTGTAGTGTTATGAAGCACTTTTCTGCCTGCCAGCCCATCAGGCACATCCTAATTGGGCGGTTGGACCGCAGCCTGCCTGTCAGGTGGTCCACGGACCACCATGGTGTCAGGTGGCAGTCTGACCGCCCACATCAAAATGAGAGCCTTACTTTTAAATATATTTTCTTTTGAAGTATCTATTATAATTGCAACATCTTTAGTATTCAACATCTTCCTCAACATGGTTTGGATTGGAGTGAGAATAGTAAATATAACCCCTTTAGTGTACAACCCCCTCCTTTGTTTAGATTGTGGTGTAAATAGTAAATGTAACCCCTTTAATAGTCAACACCTTTTCTCTAAAATGTTTAGGAATATGCCACTCCTTTATAACCCAACACCTTTCTTAAAATATTTTGAATTGGA
Organism: Calotriton arnoldi; assembly: GCA_963921515.1. Classification (NCBI taxonomy): domain Eukaryota; kingdom Metazoa; phylum Chordata; class Amphibia; order Caudata; family Salamandridae; genus Calotriton; species Calotriton arnoldi. Next base: position 66,422 of record CAWUFW010021740.1, on the reverse strand, counting down.
ATGCGAATAGTAAATGTAACCCCTTAGAATCCAATCCCTCCCTCAAAATAGTTTAGATTGGTGTGGGAATAGTACATGTAACAAATGTCTTTTGTGTCCAACACCTGCTCTAAAATGGTTTGGATGGGAGTGGGTACACTAAACATAACCACTTTACTGCGCAACACCTTACTTGAATGGGTTAAGATTGGAGTGGCAATAAGAAATGTATCTCCTTTAATATTTCACATCTTCTCCAATATGGTTTATATTGGAGTGGGAATAGTAAATATAACCCCTTTAGTATCCAACTACTTCCCTGAAATGGTTTACGTTGGAGTGGGCACACTATATGTAACTCCTTTAGTGTCCAAGACCTTCCTCAAAATGGTTTAGATTGGAGTGGGAATAGTAAATATATCCCCTTTAGTATCCACGATCTTCCTCAACCTTTTTTAGATTGGAGTGGGAATAGTGAATGTAACTATTTTACTATCCCACACCTTTCAAGGAAATGGTTTAGATGGGTGTGGTAATAGTAAATGATCCCTTTCTTTACAATGCTTCAGGAATGAGTTAGTACTACAATCTTGGCTTACATAGTTAATATTTAGTTTGTTTTTGTTAATAAAGGTACATAACACTCTTTGTTTGTTTGTTTGTTTCTTTACATTTTTATTGAGTGTCTATGCATAATTATTTAATTGCATGCATATTCTTGCATATAGGCAAACAATTATATAGTTACATTGAAACTATATATTAGTACATTTTTCAAAATAAATAAAACATGTAAATAATATTTAGACATTGTTGTACATTTTAACATTTTTATTAGCTTTTTTCCATTTAGTTTTTGTACATTATTATCTTTCTTTGACAATGTTTTCAAATAATTTACATATAGTTTTTACGACATTTTAAATAATCCAATTTTATAGTATTGTTTATTTTATAATTTACATAATTGTTTCATTTTTTCTTATACTTTTTCCCCAAGATGACTGCCATTATTTACACATTTTTATATTTCCAAAATATTTGAAACATTTTTACATTAAATCCCCATTTTTTGTATAGTCCTTTTAACTTCCATTTAGTAGCCATTGTTTATGTTAATTAATCATTTGTAGTCTATTGGTATCATTCTTGGTTCATTTTCCTGGAAATCAGATGCAGGAAGGTGCTACTGTTCATCGGGGCAGGTAAGACCTTTTTTAGGTTAATTATTGGGTTTTGGGGGGATGCAGAGAGTAGTAGTAAATGGTAATTGTTTTGTTGATTTGTGATTTTTGGAAGGTTTATTGGTAGATTTTGTGGTTTGGTTTACTAGTGGTTTGTGTTAGGCTATTTGTTACTAAAATATTATTATTTTATATTATATTTTGTTATGTGGTTTCTATAGAATACTGTTTTTTGTGCGTGGACATTGTATTTAATTTTACAGGTTTATGGATACAAAGGTATTGTGTGAACATATGGGTTTTGCACTTTTTTTTTTACAGGAGTTAATTTGGGTCTCTAGTAAACCAATATTTTTATCTTTGATTTCCTTTGTTTTTTTGGTTTTCCTGGAGCATTTTTTCTTTTTCTAAATTTTCAGATTTGTCATGGTTCCTTGCGAATTCAGATTGCTTTAAGGGATCTACAGTGGAACTGCTTTATTTTTTATTTGTATGGGCTTTTTTATATTTATTTTAACCTTGTTGGTGGATTATATTTTTGACTACATCTCTACTGAGGAAGATCTGCAGGTACAGAACATTAAGGTATATTTTAGTAATTTATTGTTGGGTGGGAAATGTTATCATTATTAAATGATTTTCTATTGTATGTGATTGTGACTTATTATGTTCTATTTTATGTGTATTATTTAATTGTTTCTATTTGATTTTACTTTTATTTTAGATTTCTTTCATTGGTTCCTTTATTGTTTTTTAAATAACTAATAAACATATTAATTTTATTCATCAGTTTAATTTATAAATTGATATTAATATTTAGTTCACTGATGTAAAAAAATGCTGTGCTTAATAATTATTTAAAAAACAATTGTTGCTGGTTTGGATTTTTCTTCGGTTTATTTGATGCTTTGTAGGAAATTAGATTTGTTTTAAATAATACGCTTTATGCTATTGATTCTAAGTAGTGTACTCCTTTGCTAACAAGCAGTTTTACTTTACATTGTAGGATGTTGTACACTCTATTGATTTCTTTGGTTATTTTAAAGTTTAATTTGGGTTACTTATTGTTCAGTACATAGTTCTTGGTAGCTTTGTTTATTTTGTAGGACTTCTATGAATTTGTGCAGTGTAGGTTAGGTTCTGCCTAGGGTAGATTGGAAGGCATTGTGCCATCCTCCCACTGCTTTGTTTATTTTGGCTTCCGGAGCCATGGTGCTGTTGAAGACATTCTACCATTGTATTTGAAATTTCCATTTGGCATTTGTGACCTGAGTGGTGCAGCCTGCCAAACCAGGTGTCCTCAAAATAATCCATTAGGAGACTTAGAGGTCTATTTATCAAATTCTCACGCAGTGCTGCACAGCAGCCAAAAATGCTACTCGTCACTGAGAAAGAGAGTGCCATTTCTACAGAGATATGGCACTCTCCTAAGCTCTTCCTAGCACCAGCACACAATCAGGCAGTCATGCACCATGCACCCATTTTTGCACCATATAGCAAAGGTGTCTGCATAAGTCTAGCATAGGTTTTGTACTGTAAGGATACCCTTCCAGTACAAAATACTATTCTTAGACTAACTTTAAAACTTTTCCCACTTTGTATCTGTGCTGTACAGTGCTGAACACATGTGAAGGCAGAAAAGAAAGGAGAAATGAAAGCAATTCTCCTTGATAGCGCCTGTTTAAAATGGGCATTATTTTTTGATGCAAAACCCTGTCTACTTTTTTAGTAAATAGGGTTTTGCATCAAAAACCATGGTAGTGGCATGGGAACGCCCATGCACCACCCATAGAACACCCCCTTAGCGCTGCTTTACATTAATTTCAAGTAAATTTCCAGCAGAAAGAAGGTTTTGCGTCGGAAAGTGAATTGGGAAAGAAAGATTTTATACGGCAACATTTTAGCAAATATACCTCTTAGGGGCCAATTGTGAAGCGGTTTGGAAGACCTCCTAACAGCATTTTCTCCATCCGAATCAGATCAGGAATGTATCTTTCCGACCGAATCTGAAAGGTTTCCAACCAACCGATTACGATGCCAGTTAGGCGTTAGGAATATCCTAATGTGAACCCGATGGCATTCGAAATGACCGAGCTGTACAGAGCAGACTCGTACATCTCTACAGGCCACGTTTCCGAACGACCGATTACGAAGCTGGAATCGGACAGCCTATCTGAATCATGCCATCTGACTCGAATCAGCAGTCAGAATCGGACTTTGGGGGCCTGTAGTGGGCCCCAAGGCACCCGGAGCCTTCCCAATCGGGCCCGTGGGGGAACTCATGGGTCCCCTCTTTCCAGCCATGCACAGTGTGGCAGGCACCAGGGGGTGCCCACACCGGGTGCCCAATTTTCCCCAGCCACCCTTTCTTCAATTGGAGCTAATGCATTTGATCGGTCGGAAACCATTCCCAAACCGATTCGGTCAGAATGATTTCCGAACCACATCGGAATCGGGCTTTTAGTTTGTGTTCATTTTGTTGGTGTAAAAGACTTTCTATGAGTAAGTTGTAGTGGTTAGCTACCTCTGTGGTAGGTAAATAGGCAGGTGCAATCATTGTTTTAACTTTGAATGCAGATTGTGGCATATTTTACACTTAGGGGCTGATTACAAGTTAATTGGTCCCATTTTCCACCATCAGCCCGCAGCGTTGGCAGTCGGGAAAATGCTGACAAGCTGGCAGCATCCCAAGTGCGGTACACTGCCCGGCTGGTGGTGTTGTTTCAGCAGTGCCACGGCAGCAGCATGCTTTGGCTCAAAGAAAGAGTCTGAAGTATATGCTGCTGCCATGGTAGCATTGCTTGCACGATAGTGCACTATGTACCATGCACCATGTTGTGCACGGCACATAGTGCTCGCACAACAATGCAAGCAGAGGGGGGCACAACATGTGCCCCCATGGGCTCCAACACCCTGGGGCCCTCTTTGGCCCCTCCCCTGTCTCTCTGCCGATCTTTTCATGGCAGGGTCCCCACCATGAAAAGGTTGGCAGAAAGGCAGGTCGTAATCGCCACTTCGGAGCCAGCATAGGCACCGCCTCCATTGCCTGCCGCTTTCCTGACCGCCGTGCTGTCAGGATCCAAATTCTTGGTGGTGGCGGCAGTTGTGCATCAAGCTTTTAATGGTCCAGCCACCAATCTCATACTCGGGCAGTCAGACCGCCAAAGAGGCGGCGGTCGGACCGCCACCGTGGGTATGGCAGTCTTGGGACCGCCGTACTCATAATCAGGCCCTTAGTGTAGACTGTTAGAGGTGTCTCGAAATACTTTTGTTAAAAAGGTAGTAACAGCCTTGTATGACTGTGTGTGGATAAGGTTTTAGGATATTTTAAATCATGGCTTGTTTAAAATCTTTTATTATTTTATGTAGGGAGTAGTTGTTTATTTTAATTTTTATGTAGTTTAGCAGCTCGTAGTAAGTGCTACTTTGTTTATCAGGTAGTAGGGCATATACGAATAGTATATTAGTGTTTTGATAATCACCATATAAGGTGTATTTGTGAGTGAATGGTTTAGGTCACTTTTTGAAAATTCCATCCATAATCCATGTCTAACATTGAATTAGTTTTAAAAAGTTATATGTCTTAGAAAATATTATGAAACATTCATCACTGTTAATGTTACTGTGTAAAAAGACGAGTTCCTCACTTAGGGCCTGATTATGATGGCGGGCGGATCGCCACCCCGGGCCGGCGGTGGCGATCCGCCCACCATCTGCACCTGATTTACCCCCGCCATATTAGTATGGCGGGGGGGCACCCCGGTGGACGGAAAGACCGTCCGCTGCTTTTCCGCCGGCAGGCAATCGTTCCGATTGCCTGCCGTGCCGATCTGGGGCATAATTTGGTGGCGGTGCCGAGCATGCACAGCCATCCATATTATGATGTGCAAATTCAAAGGCCTTTCCACGGCGGCGATGCCGCCATGGAAAGGCTGGCGGAAATTGCTTTGGGGGCCCGTTGGGGCGTACCATAGGTACCCCCAAGTGCAGCCCCGGGAGGGTGGGGGCTGGGGGGCTGCACTTGGGGGTACCTATGGTACCCCCCTACATTGCCATACACAAGGTGGCAGGCACCACGCGGTGCCTGTCACATTGTGCATGGCAATGCAAACCATGCCCTTTTAACATTGCACCCAGCAGCACCGTCCGCAATGTTAAAAGCCAGAATGCGCCCCCCACTGTGGCAGGCGCATCCTAATTGGCCTCGTGGGACCGCTGCACCTCTGGCGGTCGGTCCCATCTTCCGTTACGGTGGCGGGCGGACAAAGTCCGCCCGCCATCGTAATGGGGCCCTATGTGTGACAGTTAAGTGTTCAGGAATTTGCTTATATTGATACCTTTTAGGGGCAGGAGGGGTATCGATGGTGACTTTTTGTTAGCTCTTTCTACTAAGCTTTTTAAGGATGATATAGTGGTAGCCGGCCTCTAAGGTGGTCGGAGACCTTGGGAAGTTCATCTTTTAATGTTTTAGTTGTGGGTTCTTCGGAACTAGTGCTTGCTTCTTTCGGATCTTGTAGCACATACCTTACTTCAATTGCTGTAACATTTGGGGGATGGTTGTGTTCCCTTACATTAATAACAACATCATCTTTTGTAGGGGCTCTCCTATTGCAAGCATTAGAATATTATGTAGTACATTTCCAATTGGTTGCTTCAGTGCTTGTACTTTGTTTGCTGTAGGTGTAGCCCATATGAGAGAGTAGTTGTTTCCCTTTCTGTGATATGATGTAGTTTGCTTTTTCTGTCAATATGTCTGAAAATATTGTAATAATATTAAGTATTAAACGTTAAACAATGTACACTACATTTCATATTGATATGCAACATTTTGTTTTTCCTTTTCTATTTTATACTTACATAGGTATTCTTGCTGGAAATTTCAGTTTTTATTTTCAGGCTTTCCGTTGGGGTTCTTGTAATGTTACTCAGGTGTGTCCTTTTCTGTTGGAGAAAAAAATGCATTTAGTTTTATTTTCAACATTTGTTTGTTGGTACCAGTTAATGGGGCATGAGAGAGTTTATTTAGATTATAAACGCTTTAGGGTTACTTTTACTTCATTATTTGTTTTAAATAACGTACTTTTATATTAAATTGAGGGGCTGATTATGATGGCAGTCAGACAGCCACTGACAGGCCATCGGAGATGGTCTGACCACCGCCAGCCCTTCAGTCTGACCTCCGCATTATGATGATGGCGGTCGGACCACAGCGGTCGGAGTCCACACCGCCGCCTTCACCAGGATCTCAGATCTCGACGGGGCAGCGGTTGGAGTTACGGCCTTGAATGGCAGTGGTGTCGAGCCAGGCACCGCCATGAGGGTTTGGATATCCCTCTCCAGCAGCCTTTTAATGGCGGGAACCCCGCCATGAAAAGGTTGTCAAAAAGTGATATGGGGGCCCCAAACAAAGCCGTCTGGCTTTGTAGGCCACTGAGAAGTGGCCATGGGCACATGTAATGCTCCCACTCACCTTCATGCACCTTGTGCCATGCACTGCATGGTACATGACATATGGTGCATGGACCTGCTGGTGGTGCTGCAAGGCAGAGGCATGTGCTGCGGCCATTTATATTGGCCCCCAGCATGCCCCCAACGTGGTTCCGACAGCTTTGCGACCGTCAGCCCAGCGGTCACATCAAAATGCGGTGGTCAGACTACCGCCTGCTTGTGGGCTGTTCTCCTGACCACTGCAATAGATGTCTGCGGCCCATCCAACCACAATCATAATCAGAGCTTAAGTATTTGGAGGCATGAAATGTCCCTTGTTTTTCTGTAGATTAGTACTTTCTCAAATCTGTAGTAATTTCTTTGTAGTATTTATATTTAAAAACATAAAAGCAGTGTTCATTGAATTTTTTTTCTTTTACTAATTAAGATATAAGTTAGTATAAATAAATATTTTATTTACTTTGGCAGGTAGTTGTATATATTTTTCCGCTTCTATTTTGTGGCCCTGTCTGAAACATCCGGCAGAGTATCATCTTCTTGAAACCTTTGCAGTTTTTGGAGTAGTAAATAATTTTATTTTGTGTGCCTTTTAAATAGTTAGTATTATTGATTGTATAATGTTATTGGTTAATTTTGTTTGAGGTGTGATTTCATTGGTTAGTGTCCCTTTAGTTAGAATTTTTTTTGCAGTTATTTCCTTTTTTAGTGAACACTAGTGGTTATTTTATAATGTTGTCTATATATTTTGGTGTATTTATTTAAATTGAATGTAATATTTATTTCACTATTACAAATAATTTTGTGCTTAATGTTTACATGTTAATACTTGTTTATTACTATTTCTATTTTGAAGTGCATTTTTCGTTTTTTTATGTTTACTTTAGTAATGCAAAATTGGTATAATGTAGTTAGAATATTTTTAGATTTATTAAATGGTTAGTCAAATTTTTGCAAGTGAAATAATGTTATTTATATATTTTTGTATTAAAATTATTAATATTTTCCGATAATAATGTAATCAATATATTTTGTTTCAATATTTATTACTATTTATATGTTTATTTAAAGGTAACGATATTTTTGTTTCTGAAATTTTTATCGATAAAAGTGGAAATAGATATGTTTAAGGCAATACTTTAATTATTGATATTTGTGTTTTTGTTAGTTAAGTACAGGAAGACAATATTTTTGTAAACGATATTTCATTTTCACTATTAAGGTAAATCAATATTTTTTTACATCAATATTAAACATGTCAGGGATCCAGTGCAATAGCTGATGACAGCAACCAGTCTCAACATCCAACAATTTCTAGTAGGACAGAAAATACTATAGTTCAGACCCAAGGGAAACAGGAAAGAAGACATAGGTAAGGGAGAAACTCTCCAACACCCAGACACAATACCAAAATCCAGCTAAAGAAGGTACAGGTACGAGTTAATACCAAACTATAACTTTGTGGTAGCAATTCTTAGAGAAAAACATGCAGTCATGTTAAAGCTACGCTGCACTCACATTGGTAGGCTCTAGGCTGGAACTCTTGGCCCACAGCATTAGTCACAAAGGAGATCTCGGCAGCACTGGAGCTTGAGGACTGGAGAAGCAGCAGGAAAAGTAAGTCTTTGCATTGAAGGGCAACAAACTCTATCAGAAACTGGGAAGAATGCCCAAGGGTCCTGAAACAAGGTGGGAAAACAGAAATAGTGGTCTCAGAGGAAAGATCATCCTGGGATAGTCAGAAGTTTGATGATTCTTCTGTTACTGGTGATAATTAATAAGGCTGACCTCCATCTTTTACTTTAAACATTTTTTGATTTGCATTACAGGTCCTTGGATAGGATTTTGGGAGGAACAAAAACAAGAAGGCTGCTGGGTTCTGGGAGGAAGCTGATGGGAAGCTTATTACCATCTGCATCCTTCTTAACCTGCTCCATTAACTGTTATACAAACAGTTTCTTACCCAGAAAGGGACTTTAAGGTATAGAGTTTTCTGGCATTATATTTCTTGAGCCAGGATTCCTCCCGGTAGCAAAGAAACCTACCACTGCCAGAGCACATTATTTAAACTGTCCAATGATATGTCCAAAATGCATTGTACCTCCTTATCCAAGGACTCGTCGGTCTCAAAAATGAAATCTAATTAGTGACACACAAAAGCTTTTCCAGCAGACTCTGACACCTTGAGGAAAGCTTGAGTTGATTAAGCGCTATACCTACCAGCTCTAAAAACCTCCCCTGGAACCTTATGGGTCCTGAGGAAGGCCATTCTCCAAACCCACTGACATGTGCTCAGTCCATTGTGCTAGCCTGATGTCGGCTTCAAATGTCTAGGAGAGTTTTTCCTCAAACTCCTCTAGAAGGTACATATCAGGCCAGAAATGAGGACAAGACATCTTCTTTGGTTCCTTACACTCACGACATTTCTTTTGATGGATTACAGAACCAGTGCCGTGCTGCACTCACAAGCCACTATTAATTTAATTCTGTGATTTTCTGTTTGTGAAGTTCCTGGGTGCTGCATTGTGGAAAATACCGGCGGGTTATCCTCTAACATGCCTCTAATCCTCTGTAGCTAGTGTCTTGCCAGATCTGAGGGAACATAATGTTGCCTTCATAAACCTTTAATTATGCCACCCCTATGCCTCATAATTTCCCCCTAAAAACGAATCTGGTGGTGTGGTGTCAGAACAGCGCTGAATATGTGTCTGGCATGGAATTTAAATGCTATAGTATTTTATATTTAAGTTTGGTGCATCACTCTAATTTTTAGCCTCTTGATGTAAGAAGGTGTTCATTCGTTCTTTGATGAGTAATATGGCTTGATCTTGTTTAGTTGTGGTTTCGCATCCTGACGTATCCACATAACAAATGTGTTAGCTGTTGTTCTACAGCTTGATAGATGAGTACTCTAGAGGATTTGATAGCCAGGACCCCCGCCTGCAGCTCCAGTATTGATACTTAGGGGTAGATTTTCAAACATTTTGTGCTGGGTTAGCTTCAGAAAAGTGACGTTAACCATCACAAAATGTTTTTTTAACATTTATTCTCCAGCGCAAAATTGCGATGTAAAGTACCCTAAAAGTAGCGCAAAGCAGGGGCGGTGCGTCCATTGGGGCACTGGGGCGTTGCCCCACTAGCCACATCGCCCTAATTCGTGCAAGCACCACTCTCGCGCTGCCGCTGAAAAAAGACGGCAGACGCTACTAAACATGCGCGGCAATTGGCCGCTGAAGGGGGTGGGGGCGGGGCTGCGGCAGCACTCAACAAGGTTTGAGTGACAGTCAGACTGTCACTGATAGCGGCACGTAGTGCGCATGCTCGGGTTTGGGCTGGTCATTTTTATGACCAGCCTGAACATGCGCAATGTCAGCCCAGGCTAGTATATACTATAGCTTCAGTAGGAGAGCGAGGGAGGGGGGACCCGAGAGGCCGTCGCAGCCCCCCGGTCTCCTAGTGGGCGGGCCGTATCTGTGCCCTAGCCAATGAATCCAGTGGCGCTGCTAATGCAGCAGCGTCTGGATTGGCTGAGAGTCTCAGCCAATCCAGACGCTGCAGACACAGGCCACGCAGTCTGAAGTTGTTCCTGCTGCGGACGGACCTGCCCAGACCTGTTCCTGCTCCGGAGTCCGAACCGGCCCAGGAACTGGACGCAGAGGCGGCGCGCGCGGGACCGGGATCAGGTAAGTCAAGTTTTTTATTTTACATTACACCCGCCCCCGAGAATTGCGAGCCGCGACTGCGATGGACTCGATAGGGAGCAGGGGCGGTGTGTCCATTGGGGCGCTGGGGCGTTGCCCCACTAGCCACATCGCCCTAATTCGTGCAAGCACCACTCTCGCGCTGCCGCTGAAAAAAGACGGCAGACGCTACTAAACATGCGTGGCAATCGGCCGCTGAAGGGGGTGGGGGCGGGGCTGCGGCAGCACTCAACAAGGTTTGAGTGACAGTCAGACTGTCACTGATAGCGGCGCGTAGTGCGCATGCTCGGGTTTGGGCTGGTCATTTTTATGACCAGCCCGAACATGCGCAATGTCAGCCCAGGCTAGTATATACTATAGCTTCAGTAGGAGAGCGAGGGAGGGGGGACCCGAGAGGCCGTCGCAGCCCCCCGGTCTCCTAGTGGGCGGGCCGTATCTGTGCCCTAGCCAATGAATCCAGTGGCGCTGCTAATGCAGCAGCGTCTGGATTGGCTGAGAGTCTCAGCCAATCCATACGCTGCAGACACAGGCCGCGCAGCCTGAAGTTGTTCCTGCTGCGGATGGACCTGCCCAGACCTGTTCCTGCTCCGGAGTCCGAACCGGCCCAGGAACTGGACGCAGAGGCGGCGCGCGCGGGACCGGGATCAGGTAAGTCAAGTTTTTTATTTTACATTACACCCGCCCCCGAGAATTGCGAGCCGCGACTGCGATGGACTCGATAGGGAGGAGTGCGGGGGTCTGCGTGAGGGAGGGAAGTCGGCAGCTTAGTGCAAGCTTAAAAGCTGTGGCTTATTGCGTGAATGCCATTCTGGACCTCTCTTCGGTTGTGAGTGGATTTCAGTCAGGGAAAACTGTACATGCTGCACCGTTCGTGACTCCTTTCCTGAGTTTGAGATCGGGGTCATGCCGGTGTGGTATCACATTTGTGACTTGTCCATGAGTGGTGTGCTACCCTAAGGGTGCCTCGTGCATTCTCACATAAGGGCTTGCATGTCCCTGAGGGGCTGGTCACTACGGGTTCACTCTCAGGATGATGTTGGAGGGGGGGCGGTGGTATCACGCACCCTTTGCATTGACATGCAGCCCCTCGGTTATGGGGCTGGGATCACTACTAATAACAGTGGGTGACGCTAGGCAGATAGTGTTGCAGTAATTTAATGGCAAGGTGGGGGTCACAGCAAGTTCCTGGGAGGGGGAAAGGGGGTTAGTGTGTCCACAACCGGTATCCCGTTGTTTTAAAGAGGGTGGGGGGAGACTTGAGCGCTAAGGATTACAACAGTGTGGTGTTGGCCCTACGCTTAGGGGGCGGGTAGGGGCCTCGAAACAGTTTCCGAGGGTGTGGGGCAACAGTAGAAGTTTTTTTTACCATAATGGGTCCCCATGGTTTCATGAGAAAGTGGTGGGTTGCAGCAGGTGCCTGGGTGCTCCACCGGGTATCACGAGCAGTAGTGAAGGCACGTGTTGTAGTGCACAAAAGAGGTGGGTGTTTTCGCTTCCCATCGTTGCCTGGAGGCGTGGTAGCGGTATCTATCCCTGCCGCGCCTCCATGCTGAGGCCTCGTACCACCGTTGTGGGAAATATAGTACCATAGGAAAGTCATGGTGGTATTGATACGAGGAAGCCTATTTTAACATGACTGCCGCTCTTACGCTGAAACATGATGTGTAATACGAGTGAGGAAGTTGCACGGATTGGCTCCATATTTCAAAAACAGGAAATGCGGGGCAAGCGTTATTCAAGTTTTCAGATGGATTTCGGCTCTGACTTGCTTTCCTCCAGGGACGTGTCTCCAGCTTCTCGAAGAATCGGTGCTTCGCCTACAGCTAAGTTTTGTGCTTGTGCGGTTGATTGTCACTGCGCTACGTGTCATGTTGTCCTGAATAAGTAGTGTCTGTCACTCTGTCTGGGATCTTGCGGGACAGAAATCAATTAATTAAACGTTTCCAGTATAATTAACATTTCCAGTATAATTAACGGCAATGTAATGCTCTTGTAAATAACATTTTAAGCCAGCCTTTAACCATCTAATCGTTGTCAGAAAGAAAGATCGCGTGATTGTCTGGTATACTTTTTAACCCTGCTTTGTCAAGTTTGGGGAGAGAGAAGATACCATTCTCTGCTATATAATAGAATAATTGACCTTTGGTCTCCTTTAAGATTTTGTAGGTAAACGACAGGCTCTTTACTAGTTCATGTAACCTAGATTTGTGTGCTTTACGGTTGTCTGGATTTTGGCAGATTAGTAGTCTACAGCTTCCTATTCGCTGCTCAGGGGATAGAGAAAAGGCGAGGAAGAGAAGCTACATGAAGCAAACCAAGCTCGCAGAGCTCTGCTTACTTTTTGTTTCTGATAACTTTTGTCACCCGGGCTGGCAAGGGCAATGTTGGGGGTTGCAAAGGTCAAGCAGGGTTAGTAGCTGCTACGACTAGCATCCTTATTGATGTCAGAGAGTCTTTATTTATCTCAAGTATTCCTGTAGCAGGACAGTGCATCCCAGTTACCTGAAGTTCAAGCAATGGGTTTCATATTAAAGATGATACAGGACTTGTCAAAGTTTTGCTTAAATAGCATTTTGTTTGTTGGTGCTGCATAGCATTGGCAAAGTGGTCTGACAACAGCAATAGGTCAACAAGAGTGAGACTTCTTGGCTTTGCCAATGCAGGTTAACACAGCCTTTTTCTTTGTTTACTTAGTTGGGGCCATTAAGACCATTTTACAACATATTTAGAAGTACTTGGTTCTCACATCTATTTTTCAAGGTAATTATAGCAAAGAGGAGGGAAAAATTCCATCGTTAAGAGACAGCTAATTACACGTTTTAAGGTCTACTTGTCATTGCTACTTCTAATTACTTTATTCCAACTTGACTTCATGTGTTAGGTCATTTAAATGTATTATTATTATTTTAATTTCTCAAATTTGCTTGAAAATGCACCATTTGTCCACTTTTTTTTCAAAATGTTCTTGGGGGAGAACCCCCCTGAACCCCCGTAGGTTGTTCAGGCTCGCTCGCTCGCCACAGTGCTATACGACAATTATTTTACGCCCTACCACTTTCAAATGTCACCAGCCACCACTGATAGGGAGGAGTGCGGGGTCCGCGTGAGGGAGGGAAGTCGGCAGCTTAGTGCAAGCTTAAAAGCCGTGGCTTATTGCGTGAATGCCATTCTGGACCTCTCTTCGGTTGTGAGTGGATTTCAGTCAGGGAAAACTGTAAAGTTGAATTCCTCAAACCTGCCAGTAACCTCGTTAACTGTGTCTGCGGGCGGGGGTGTCGGGTCCTGGGACCACCGATTGGGTATCAGGGTTTACATAATGGAGTAGCAAGGGTGTCCTACGCAAGGTAAAGGCCCCCCTGTGTGCAGGTTGGTAGTTGAAAAGCCTATTCTAATCAGCCGTCAGTGGCCCGTCATGCCTGGGCCCCGGTGTCACAGCACACGCTGCACCGTTCGTGACTCCTTTCCTGAGTATGAGATCGGGGTCGTGCCGGTGTGGTATCACATTTGTGACTTGTCCATGAGTGGTGTGCTACCCTAAGGGTGCCTCGTGCATTCTCACATAAGGGCTTGCATTTCCCTGAGGGGCTGGTCACTACGGGTTCACTCTCAGGATGATGTTGGAGGGGGGGCGGTGGTATCACACACCCTTTGCATTGACATGCAGCCCCTCGGTTATGGGGCTGGGATCACTACTAATAACAGTGGGTGACGCTAGGCAGGTAGTGTCGCAGTAATTTAATGGCAAGGTGGGGGTCACAGCAAGTTCCTGGGAGGGGGAAAGGGGGTTAGTGTGTCCACAACCGGTATCCCGTTGTTTTAAAGAGGGTGGGGGGAGACTTGAGCGCTAAGGATTACAACAGTGAGGTGTTGGCCCTACGCTTAGGGGGCGGGTAGGGGCCTCGAAACAGTTTCCGAGGGTGTGGGGCAACAGTAGAAGTTTTTTTTTACCATAATGGGTCCCCATGGTTTCATGAGAAAGTGGGGGTTGCAGCAGGTGCCTGGGTGCTCCACCGGGTATCACGAGCAGTAGTGAAGGCACGTGTTGTAGTGCACAAAAGAGGTGGGTGTTTTCGCTTCCCATCGTTGCCTGGAGGCGTGGTAGCGGTATCTATCCCTGCCGCGCCTCCATGCTGAGGCCTCGTACCACCGTTGTGGGAAATATAGTACCATAGAAAAGTCATGGTGGTATTGATACGAGGAAGCCTATTTTAACATGACTGCCGCTCTTACGCTGAAACATGATGTGTAATACGAGTGAGGAAATTGCACGGATTGGCTCCATATTTCAAAAACAGGAAATGCGGGGCAAGCGTTATTCAAGTTTTCAGATGGATTTCGGCTCTGACTTGCTTTCCTCCAGGGACGTGTCTCCAGCTTCTCGAAGAATTGGTGCTTCGCCTACAGCTAAGTTTTGTGCTTGTGCGGTTGATTGTCACTGCGCTACGTGTCATGTTGTCCTGAATAAGTAGTGTCTGTCACTCTGTCTGGGATCTTGCGGGACAGAAATCAATTAATTAAACGTTTCCAGTATAATTAACATTTCCAGTATAATTAACGGCAATGTAATGCTCTTGTAAATAACATTTTAAGCCAGCCTTTAACCATCTAATCGTTGTCAGAAAGAAAGATCGCGTGATTGTCTGGTATACTTTTTAACCCTGCTTTGTCAAGTTTGGGGAGAGAGAAGATACCATTCTCGGCTATATAATAGAATAATTGACCTTTGGTCTCCTTTAAGATTTTGTAGGTAAACGACAGGCTCTTTACTAGTTCATGTAACCTAGATTTGTGTGCTTTACGGTTGTCTGGATTTTGGCAGATTAGTAGTCTACAGCTTCCTATTCGCTGCTCAGGGGATAGAGAAAAGGCGAGGAAGAGAAGCTACATGAAGCAAACCAAGCTCGCAGAGCTCTGCTTACTTTTTGTTTCTGATAACTTTTGTCACCCGGGCTGGCAAGGGCAATGTTGGGGGTTGCAAAGGTCAAGCAGGGTTAGTAGCTGCTACTACTAGCATCCTTATTGATGTCAGAGAGTCTTTATTTATCTCAAGTATTCCTGTAGCAGGACAGTGCATCCCAGTTACCTGAAGTTGAAGCAATGGGTTTCATATTAAAGATGATACAGGACTTGTCAAAGTTTTGCTTAAATAGCATTTTGTTTGTTGGTGCTGCATAGCATTGGCAAAGTGGTCTGACAACAGCAATAGGTCAACAAGAGTGAGACTTCTTGGCTTTGCCAATGCAGGTTAACACAGCCTTTTTCTTTGTTTACTTAGTTGGGGCCATTAAGACCATTTTACAACATATTTAGAAGTACTTGGTTCTCACATCTATTTTTCAAGGTAATTATAGCAAAGAGGAGGGAAAAATTCCATCGTTAAGAGACAGCTAATTACACGTTTTAAGGTCTACTTGTCATTGCTACTTCTAATTACTTTATTCCAACTTGACTTCATGTGTTAGGTCATTTAAATGTATTATTATTATTTTAATTTCTCAAATTTGCTTGAAAATGCACCATTTGTCCACTCTTTTTTCAAAATGTTCTCGGGGGAGAACCCCCCTGAACCCCCGTAGGTTGTTCAGGCTCGCTCGCTCGCCACAGTGCTATACGACAATTATTTTACGCCCTACCACTTTCAAATGTCACCAGCCACCACTGGCGCAAAGCACTGCTTTGCATTACTTATCGCCAAGGGGTGTTACATGGGTGGTACATGGACGTTCCTATGCAACCACCCATGCCTTTTGATGCAAATTCCTATCTACAAACAATTGTAGACAGGGTTTAGCACCATAAGTTAATCCCACTTCAAAGGAGGAGCTCACAGGAAAATGTTTTTATTTCTCCTTTCTTTTCCTACATTTTAGCGTGCTGAACTGTGCAGCACACATACAAAGTGGGAAATGCCTTTAAACTTGTCTAGGCATGGTATATTGTACAGGAAGGTTACCCTTCCTGTACAAAACATATGCTAGGCTCACGCACACACCCTAGCGCTATGGTGCTAATTTGTGTGCATGGCGCTTGGCAGATGAAATCAGCGCTGGCGCTGGGGAGAGGGGAGGAGTCATATGTCTGTAGATATGGCACTCCCCTGTTACCTCTCTGTCACGCAACCCAGCGCAGCATCTTTGGGTGCTGCGCTGCATTGCGGGTATTTTTTGAAAATCTGGCCCTTATTGTCTGAACTGCACATGAACCGGGGCACAGATTGTTGCTCACAGCATCTTGCCAGTCATTTGGGTTGCTGCCTTTGCATGTGCTATTTGTTGGTCCACACTGTGGTGCCTAACTGACCACTTCATCTTTTCTCAAAAGTGTAGCTTCCCCACATTCCTTCACCAATGACAGATTGGATTCCTTGGCTGTTACAGAGCCCAGAGGTCAGAACTCCATGTGGCTGACCATTCGGTGCTGGTTATCTATGGGAGAATTAGTTTCGAGGCAATTCAGCCAGCTGGATCAGGTGCCCCATTGAGTACTTTGCTATCCAGTTCGCCATTATACCACAATCATCTATTGATTTAAAAAAAAAAAATATTTATTGATTTTATATTGTGATCATCAACAATTGGCACATTTTGTTGCAACACACAGCGACATCAGCTCTTATACGTCTTGCATTAATAGTGGTTACTACTTCACAGGTATTTATTCAGAAGGCATGTTTGCATGGCAGCTTTCATGTATTACATTTGTTCGGTCTCGTAGCACAACTAGTTTTCCTGCGTATTTGTCATGTAATGAGTAACATATTAAGGCCAGTTCGGTTTAGGTAAACATGGCGTGCTGCACATTTAATAACTAGGGAATAGGGCATAAAACTTGGCGCTGAGTTGGAGTGTCCCCGTATGTCTACTTGTGCATGTGCACGTGTGTATCGCCTGTTGCGCCTACACCTGTTGCCTTGACGGTAGGTTTACGGTAAGCGCGCACCGGAGTGCCGGTGCGCTGCTGATGACAAGTCAAACGTCTATAAGTGGCTTGAGGGTATTGGTTGCGTGCGCGGGACTACTCAACCGGGTCAGGTGCCTGCGGGGACTGGTCTGGCAGGTCCGCGCTTTGTTGTAGCGCAGCCAGGATCGCTTCCCAGCTTGTGGATATAGTATTTTCCTGAGGCCCATGGTTTCCTCTCGCCGAATCGCTATGCCTTCGGCTCTGGCCCACGCAAGAGTAGAGCACCTCCAAGCTTGTATGTGTGGGGGGGTCAGGTGCCTTCCACCTCTTTGTGATTAGCCTCTTGGCCGTCACTATGCCCAGGTCTAGGAACCTGGAGGAAACTTTAGTGTTTCGTGTCTTACGGAATATGTGTAGTAGATACGTTGGCCAGTCAAAGGGTATCTCTCTCTCGGTGCAGGTGCGGAGTGCGTCCGCCACCTCTCTCCAATATGCACTAAGGCTGGTGCAACTCCAGAGCATGTGCACCAGGTCTGCATCTAGGGTGGCACATCTAGGGCAGGCAGAGTCGGTATGATGAAAGTATCTGTTGATGTTAGCTGGCGTGAAGTACGCTCTCTGTGTGATGTAGTACTGTATTTGTCTGAATCTCATATTCCTAGGGATCTGAACTGGGCTGGCCAGCACCCGCTCCCATTCTTTATCCAAAAAATGTCGGCCCAAGTCGTGTTCCCACTTGTGTCTGAGGGGGTCTAAATTTATTGCTGCATGTTGTCGCAGCGAGGCTGTGAACCACCGCGTCAGATGTCTACCTTGTCCCATGACATGTAAATATAGCATAACGAGGTGCGTTTGTGGCTCAGTGGCAAGGTCTCCCCACCTCACCGAGAGCATAGCTACCAGTGACCAATGTAGGAGGAATTGCCCTGCAGGGAGCTCCTCGTCCTCTGTCAGTGTTGCGTAGGGGACAAGCGAGCCTTCTCGATAAAGATCTCCTAAGGTTTGTATTCCCGCTTCATGCCAGTGTTGTAGCTCAGTAGATGTGAATACCGCCTGTCCCCTAGGGGCGCCTTCTAAGGGGAGTGCGGGGGCTTAGGGTGTTGTGCCTCGGGTTATGTAGAGGTTTCTACGGTAGCACCTGTATGCCACATTCAGTAACAGGGGCTCCGGAGGTCGCGCTTGCGCACCGGGGTGAAAGAGCGCAAGGATCTGGGGTAGTGTGTACGATGGGCGTGTGGTCGCCGTATCATTGCGTTGGCAATCTGCCATCCATTGAAGTTGGGCCGCCAGGTAGTAGTGCTCGAAGCAAGGCGCTGCCAGGCCCCCCTGGTCAGTGGGTAAATACAGCTTCTTTATCGCCACCCTATGCCGGCTGGGGCCCCATATGAAGTCTCTGGCCACCTTTTCCAGCATGGTGAAGAAGGAGGTGGGTACATAAATGGGCAGGTTGGCAAAGTAATACAGGAACCTCGGCAGGGCCACCTTTTTCACCAACGCCACTCTGCCTATGACTGCAAGGGGGAGTGTACTCCAGAATTGCATCTGGGATCTGACGGCCGTTAGTGCCCTGCCTAGGTTACCGTCAAAGAGGTCTAGTGGTTGGCGATATATTCGTATTCCTAGGTAGCGGAATGTATTTGCACTCCAGTGCACCCTTACGTCATTGAGCATAAGGCCTGGGTCGCGGCTTTCTTCTCCAAAGGCATATAGTTTACATTTGGCAACGTTTACTTTTAACCCTGATATGGCCGCAAATTCCCGAAGGATTTGGGCCAGGCGTTCTGGCACTTGGTTGATGTCCCTGAGATAGACTAACAGATCATCAGCATATAATGACACTTTGTGTGTGCTGTCGCCTAATGGAATGCCATCGTGCAGCAGTGTTCTTATTGACTCCACCAACGGCTCCATCGCAAGCGCGAAAAGGAGAGGGGACAATGGGCATCCCTGTCTCATCCCTCGTCGCACTGGGACCACATCCGATACGTATGGTCCCACCTTCACTCTTACCACTGGGTTTGTGTAAAGCAGGCGGGTCAACTGCAGGAAGGCGGGGCCTAGCTTGTACCTTTCGAGAGTTGCGAACATGTAATTCCATTCAAGAGAATCAAAGGCTTTCTCAAGGTCAAGTATGAGGCAGCCTGCTCTCGGCCATTCGCATGTGGGATAAGCTGCGATTCGAAAAAATCGGCGCAGGTTGAGTGAGGTGTTTCGGGATGGCACAAAGCCATTTTTGTCTGTGTGCATCAGGGTGGGGACCTCTTGCGCTAGTCTGTCCGCTAGGATTTTTGCTAACACTTTATAGTCAGTGTTGAGTAGGGCGAGGGGTCTGTATGAGCCCATGTCTGTTGAGTCCCTGTCGGGTTTGGGCAGTGATATCAGGTGCGCTTCGCACAGTGAAGGAGGGAGCCGTCCGTCTTCTGCAGCGGCTGTATAGAGGGTGTGCAGTCGAGGCACTAATGACACCTGATACACCGTGTAATATTCCGCCGGGAGTCCGTCTGGTCCCGGAGTCTTCCCTGTAGCCAGGGACAAAATTGCCTCTCTAATCTCTAGTGAGACCTGTGCGTCTAGTATCTCATTATGCGCCGGCGTCGCCTCAGGCAGTTGTACTCGATCTAGGAAGGTTGGGGGGGCGTGCGATTCATAGTGACTTTGGGATTGGTATAGTCGTTTGTTGCGTTGTGTCAGGGCTGCGTGAATGTCGCGCTGCATGTGCACTAGAAGCCCTGTGTCAGCTCGTAGCGCGCCTATTGGTTTGTGAGCATGTTCTTGTCGGATTAACCAGGCCAGAAGTCGACCTGCCTGATCAGCAGCGGCATGAGTACGGGCTGTGTGCGCAGTGTAGTTGTGACAGTGAAGGCGTTCCATCAGCTCAGCGTGTTTTGTGCGCAACGTCTCCAGACGGTGTCTGTCTCTTCACTCACCTTCCCCCTCTGTCTCATATCGCAGTAGTTCCATTTCTATTTTACTCAGATCGGAGGTTAGCTTTCTACGTATGTTCCAGGTCGTACCCATACAGTGTCCCCTTGTCGTGACTTTAAAAGCTTCCCATTTCACTAGTGTATCCCCTGCTGTGTCTTCATTGATTTCAAAATATTCAAGGATCGCCGTTCCCAGTGAGGAGCGAAATGTTGAGTCTTCCAGCGCTGCCGTTTGGAGTCTCCACGTGGGGGCAGGGGGGCGTTCAGGCTCCCAGGTGAGTTGCAGTATTTGGGGATTGGGATCAGAGTGCGTCCGGCCTAGGTATTCTATTTGGTGGACTAGAGGGAGCAGCGCCGGGGATCCCACTATTCTATCTAGGCGTACATGCAGTCTGTGTACCGCTGAGTAGTATGAGTAGATCCGGGTATCAGGATTAATGGCGCGCCATATATCTAATAGCGCCCATAGTGTCAGCCAGTCTGTGAGGGCCTGTGCATTGGACGCCGCTGCAGTCTTGGTCAGGGGCGGAAACAATCTGTCCAAATCTACGTTAAGCACAGAGTTAAATCCCCTCCAAGGAGCCAGGGGACTCCGCTCCACCCTGCCAATATCTTTGTAAGGCCTTCTAAAAAGGAGGGCTGGCTGACATTCGGGGCGTAGATGGAACCAAGGAGGATCGGTTGGCCGTTGAGTCGCCCACTAACTAGCATGTATCTTCCTTCGAGGTGAATTAGCACCTCCTCACTTGTGAACGGGACCCCAGCTCTCACCTATGAGGACACCCTGCGCGTGGGCCGAGTAGCATGTGCCGTATACTTGGCCTCTCCATCTGCCCCGCAGGCGACCCAGTACCACAGGACACATGTGTGTCTCTTGGAGCAGCGTGATGTTGGCAGCTCTGCGCCGCAGATAGTCATAGATTGAGTATCTGCATGTCGATGTGTGTATACCGCGCACGTTCCATGTGACTACATTAACCTGTACCATGTTTCCCTTTTACATTGGCCAGGTCGGTGTAGGGAGGGCAAGGCGCTGTGATTCTTGATGCGTGCGGGTGTGCTCCAACTCATTAATGTTAACAACAAGGTATAGGTGTGAACTGAACCATGCATAACTATTAGGGCGAATTCCGATTTGGTGTTCGTCCAAACTATGTTGCCCAACTGAAGGCTAGAACTGTGTCAAACTGACGTATGGTATGGGTATATGCGGTGTGTGATTGGCAGGGGTTTTTTTGTCCCTCGATGTTGGGTTGTGACTGTGTACCCCTCCAGCCGGTTCGTAGCGCGGGGAAGGGTGTGCGCTGCTCGTGGCCCCTGTTGCAATGCTAGGTATGTGCTGTTCGCGGCAGTGTGCAGGGCGGTGCTAAGGGCGGTGCTGTTTTTCCGCAAAGGACAATTACTTAATCGACATGTTATTTTCTACACAACATTTTGTCAGTATGGCAGGTATTTGCGTGTATTGCTTTCAACAGGGCACAGAAGTTCATAAAAAGTCATATGATATCATCCGCCGTCTGTGGTGTAACTTCTGGCAATCAATACTCCTCAGGGTCGTCGAGCCTGGAGGGTGTGGAGTCACCAGTATCCGAGGATCTGGATGGGCTCAGGTGGCGGTCGGGGTTCTGTGCTGCAGCTCCCAGTGTTGCGGTCAGATGTAGCGCCTCCTGCCTCTCCACTCTTCTCTGCTCTAGGTTGGGGGCAGTGGAGGCCGGGGTGGCTCCTCTCCGGTGCATGCTGCATCCACCGCGGTGGCGTCTTCTCCTGTTGAATTTCCTTGGCTCCTCTTCCGCGGGTGGTCTGGGCCCCATTCACGTTTCCTCCAGCCAGTCCCAGGCTTCGGCGGGCAAATCGAAAAAGAGCAGCGTTCCTTTTGCAACCACGCGTAGTCTGGCAGGAAATAGTAGTGAGTAGTTTAGGCCAAGATCACGTAGTTGTCTCTTCACCGCAGTGTATGCGCTTCTGCGGCGCTGTACTTGCGCTGTATAGTTTGGGAAGATCATGATTTGGCTGTTGCCAATCTTTATGTCTGCCAGCTTTCGGGTTTCACAGAGGATCAAGTCTCTGTCCCTATAGTTGAGGACTTTAAACAGGAATGGGCGCGGACGGGCTCCCGGTGGAGGTTTTTGCGCAGGAACTCGGTGCGCTCTTTCAACTACAAAGCAGGGGGACAGGGTACCAGCGGGGAGTAGTTCTCTGATCCAGTGCTTGGAATATTCCTCTGGTTTTCACCCCTCTTTGCCCTCCAGAAGTCCCACGACGCGGATATTATTGTGGCGTGAGCGCCCTTCTGCGTCTTCCACTTTGTCTTCCAGTTCATGTACGCAGTCTATTAGGTCTTGCAGGGCTGCAGTGTGACTTTGTGTGACTGGTTTCAGCTCTGCGAGCGTTTGCTCCTGTAAGGGCACTTTTTCCCCAAGCTTGTGATGGGCGGCTCGCAGTAGGGTAAAATCCGAGGTGACCTTGTCGATTTTTGACTCCAGCGAGGAGTGGGTCTGGTCTAGCACAGACCCTATCTTCTCTGCCGCTGCCAGAACAGAGTCCAATTTGGCAGCGAGTGTTGCGTGTGGCATCTCTGTGGTTGTGTCTCCTTCCGCAGTTACCGGTTCTGAATTGCCACTACGTGCGCTTAGTTGCTGAGTGCTTGTGCGTAGGCAGCCCATTACTAATTGCTGCGCTGTCGGCATTCGTTACCAGTCCGTGCAGGCAGCACCAGGTGTTGGACCGCGGTTTCACTTGTGTATTAAGCCCGATCTCGTGGACGCGCTGCGTACTCGCAATAGCAGGCGAGTAGTTGCCTGGGCGGATGTGTGTGTCTGTTCGTATGTGTCCTCTGCCCCCTGGTTGCTGTCCCTACCTCGTATTGTCACGGCCTGGGCCCGGTCCGGCCCCCGTGCTTAGAGTGGGATGAGCCTTCTCCGACTCCTGACTTCCTCATGGCTCAACTGCGGGTTTGTCTGCATGTGTTTAGATGTCTCTGGTCACTATCTGGTGGTTTTATTTCCTCTGGTGCTTCAGGGCATGTAGGGATGGCCCTGTGTTCTCGCCGGTCGATTCCATCACGTGCACACTGTCGCGTTTCGGGCCCGATCTGACCCCCGTGTCCAGAGCAGGGCGGGCCTGAGTTGCCCTCCCCGCTTCTGTAGTATCTCTGCAGGATTGTCTACTTCCCAATAGTGGTGCTCACCTCAGGACAGGTGCGGAGAGTCACTCGGTCCGTTCCAAGGCGAGACCGGGCCTCTCTGGTGCTCCACAACAGCGCTTCAGTGTCCCTTACTCTTCAGTCCTGTCGCCCATTCCTCAGAGGGGAAGGTGTGCTGCCACTTGATGCCCCTTCCACTCCTCTCCGTGCCTGGATTTTCCCCCTCCTTCTCATTCGGCTGCACACTCGTCAATCGTGTTCACTAGGTAAACCTGGGGAGGGGGGAGTCCGCTCGCTGCGTGCACAGTATGGTGCCTTGCCACTCTTGAGGCACTTCTCTCCACAGCCCCAGTTTGTATTCCCCCTTCCCAGCGAAGGCCAGACTGGAGCTCTGGGGGTGCACAGGGCCGGTGGCATGGGGATGGCATTTCGCCACTCAGCGCCATCCCTACTTTCGTCTTCCAAGCTGTCGGGGGGGGAGCTGCGCCTCTCACCTCTGTACGTTTGCGGCCTAGGCCCGATCCGGCTCCCGGGCCTAGCTCAGGGCAAGTCCGCGTCCTTCTGGAAGCTGCGCCTCTCACCTCTGTGTGTTAGAGCCTAAGCCCAATCCGGCCTCCGGGCCTAGCTCAGGGCAAGTCCGCGTCCTCCTGGTTCGTCGCTGCACTACACAGCGGCTCCGCTACTGCTCGGGATGTGTTTGCGGCCTCCCCCAGATCCACGTATACGGCACTGTCTCATCTTTCATGCCAGTTCAGATGGGGGGTAGGGGACGGGATAAGCCGCTCACCTCAGCTCGCTCGTGGTAGCCTCCACAGGCGGCAAGGCGCACCGTCGCATGGCGCTGTCCTGCATAGCCCTTCCCAGGAGGGACGGGGCCGCCGGGCTGATGCTGTGGCGAGGGTGCTCTGTCGTGGCCTGTGCGGCCGTTACGATGGCGCTCAGGTGCTCTGGGCGCGCACGGGCAACGGGCGTACGCCGCTCCCCTTCAGCAGCGACTGCTCCGCTTTTTGGGATGGGGAGCACGGCCCCTCACAGCTGCTGCTCTCGTGCAGGGTGCACGTCGTTCCTTGGTGGGCCCTGCCGCGCGAGCCGGTGCCCCATGGGCTGCTCCCGCAGGCCTCAGTGTCCCGCTGCTCGAATGCACCCTGCCGTCAGGCCCTGGAGGGCTCGCAGATGCGGCTCCCCTCGTCCCCTCCGCTCTTCTCCAGTTACCACTGTGGGCCGCCGCAGTTCAGGTATGTTTGTGCCGTTTGGTTGCGCCCGAATGGCGGGGATATCGGTGTTAAGCAGGATAATTGAGGGTACGAAGACGGAGCTCTAACAACTCGCGTCCGCCATGTTTGGCTGGCTGGCCACGCCCCCCACCACAATCATCTATTGAAAAGCCCCACAATGAACATGTCTCTTAATGACCACAGCACCTCCAAAGACCGTATTGACCCTGGTCTAATAATGCTTTGGGCCGGCCTTCTAATGACTGCATCTCACAATAACTAAAGTTCTCACAAAAATGCCCCCACACTGCATTTTACACCAACTAACTGCCTTCCATCAATATCTTTACCCTTGATTGCTGTGCCACTGACACACCTAATTGTCTATAGAATACTGTCCATTTTGGCACTTTGACACTCATATATGGACGTTGCATTTACTGTCACATAATATTCAGGAAAAACAAAAGAAATTCAGTGAACTGAAAATTAAATAAGATTTTAGGGTCACAGTGCAGAACCTTAGGATAGTCTCTCACCAACTGATGCATTCCTTATGACGTGACTAATGACACAAAATGACATCATACATGATGTCGGTGACATCACTAACTGCCTCACCAAATACTCTGTTCATGCCTCACTAAAGTCATAGTAGATTATACCAGTAGTGAGTTTGCCCATCAGAGGCATGAGCAAAGTACTTGCACCGTTCCATCTGTTTCATATATCCTTGAAGTTATCAATGATAATGTTATGTGAGATGGCATAAGAAACAGGTTTCTGGGGAGAAATATTGGATTCTGTAGCTACCCATATCAGTTCCCTTCCCTGAATTGTAAGGTTTTGCATTTTGTCTTCAATTGCAGTGACCTATTATGTTTAACTTATACATGTTCCTGTTGACAAATAAATGCCACTGTATACTGCTTTACATTAAAAAGTCCCTGGAAAATATTTTAAATATTCCAGCTAATTAGAATGTCTGGGCCAAAAATAGCATGTCAGCTTTTTGTAAAAACTCCAATACTTTGTTTCCAAAGCAAGCAATCTGTAACATCAAGTGAACTTGCAGACTGAACAAGATAAATCAGACTCGGGCATGGTAAGTTATTGAATCTAAATTGGGCCCAGTTGGGCCAAGAGCTATATGTAAGCAATCAATCTTGTCTTGATAATGGAGGTTCTTGAAATCCACCTGATTTTTACATTATTAAATTTCAGGCTAATGAGTTCTGCTAATACATATTGAAAATGGTAGTAAGAGGTAGAACGTGAAACTGAGCGGGATAATTTGAAGGAAATCTAAGCTAAGCATTTTACATGACTCAAGGGGGACATCTACAATTACACTTACAGCCACAATTGAATTTATGTGGAATTACTATTGCCCTGTCTTTCTAGCAGTGAGAACAGAGTGTAAATGAAGCAAAAGGCAACACTAATAGTTTGGTTTTATTATCTAATTTAACAGATGTTCACGATGATTGACAGGGTAGAGGTTTAAATATTTTGAGCTGTAGATAAAATCATTCAAATATGACTTCAACTAAAGTCTGAGGGGCATATTAACAACCAGGCGATAGTCAATTATCGCCGCTTTAGCGTCCGTTTTCGGACGGAAAGCGGCGATAATTCTATCGCTTAATCAGCAAGGTCACGCTATCGCGTGAATCCCTGCACTATCGCCCTTTCCCCCAACGCCCATCCTGCATCTCTAATGAGATGCAAGGTGGGCGTTACTGGGCGTACCCCAGATGGGCTACGTTGTAAATATCGCCGATGTGCACATCGCGATATTTACAAGGCAGCCCACAGGATGATAGCAGACGTTAGATTTTGGCGAAAACGGCCGTTTTCGCCAAAATCTAACGTCTGCTATTATCCCGACTTAGCCATCCCTAACATAGGGGGTAAATTGTGCTGATACGACCACAGGGTCGTATCAGCAAGGTTACTCGCCGTTTTGCAGGGAACATCGCTGGAAAACCAGCGATGTTCCCTGCAAAGCGGCGATAACCTCGCTATCTCTGGAATTTTTATCGCCCTGGAGAAGCGTGTTGTTAATAACGCGCTACCAGGGCGATAATTTCCGGAGATAGCCAGCGATAAGAAATCTATCGCTAAGCACGGCCAGCGATAATTATCGCTGGCCGTTGATAATATGCCCCTGAGCTTCTGCAAGTGTTCGGTTTCCTAAAAATACGGGGGCATATTAGCAAGACCGGCGATAAAATTATCGCCGTTTTAGCGGCAGGAAACTGCCGCTAAAGCGGCGATAATGGGCTTGCTAATATGCGTTATGGAATTCCAATAGAAGCCCAGGTTAGATGTGCAGGACATCTAACCTGGGCTTCTGTTGAATTCTATAACGCATATTAGCAAGCCCATTATCGCCGTTTTAGCGGCAGTTACCTGCCGCTAAAACGGCGATAATTTTATCGCCGGTCTTGCTAATATGCCCCACGATTTTTTTCTACTGAATTGTTTAGAGGTAAAATAGTCCAGAGTGCGATTGCATCTCATGCCGACATTTCTGTCTATCTTCAACAGACAGTTCAAATAAATTCTGGCAATATAAAAGCAACCAGTTTTATTATGATATAATTGTAACTAACACTCTCTCTTGGTGTATTGCTATTACAGTCAGCAAATGTGACTCTGTAGTTATGGTTATGTGAGTTTCAATTGAAAAGGCAAATTTTATTTTGCTTAGAACTTTGGTACAATTTGATGAATCTGCCCGAAACTTTGCAAAAAAGTAAATCTAAATTAGGATCGGCATGTCAAATTTTGGGAAACTAAAGGATAAGTCAAAAAACGTTGTTTACCATTTTAACTCCATACAGAAATTTTGCTCTCCGCTACAGAAAACACAACTGAAAGGAATCATACCAAACTTGGAATGAAACTAGAACTTTATTTCGGAAGAGTGCCTTTGCTTGGTTTGGCATAAGTCTATTCAGAATCTTTCGAGACACTGTCCTTTAAAAAATGTGTTGAGTAGTCTTTGAAGGGTTACATTTTCCAGGTGTAGTTCATGAACAAAAGTTCCAGGACCATTCACAGACACAAAATAAAGAATGAAGGGTCATATTTACAAAAAAATGTCGGAGCGTGGAGCAGCGCCACATTTGGCAGTGCCGCGCTCTGACATTTTTAAAACACAGGGATGCACCGTATTCACAGTATTACGGTACACCCCTGTGTTTACCCAAGCTGGCGAGAGAAAAAAGCTGCCTAGCGCCAGCGCAGGCACCCTGTCGCCATGTTACAAGGATGCCTGTGCTGCAGGGACGATTCTTTATTTGCAGGAAGGGACACCTTCCTGTACATAAACAATCAGTAATGACGATTTGCTCTTTCTATGTGTGCTGCAGAATGCAGCACACGTGGAAAGAGCAAAAAATGAGGATAAATCAATAATTTCTCCTCGTATTGCCATTCCAATGCCTGGTATTCCATGGCATTCGTTTTTGGCGCTGCCTCAGCCTTTTAAATCCGGGGCAGTGTCAAAAAGCAATGGATGTTGCGGTGGAACGCCGACAGCAACACCCATTGCACGCCCCTTTGCCGCAGAGGACTGCAGCGGAAAGTGGCATATTTACAAGGTGGCGTTAAGCCACACTAAGTGGAATAGCATCACCTTGTAAATACGGAAAATCAACTATGCCACTGGAGCATAAAAAAAAGTGATGCTCCGTTGATGACAGGGGCTTGTAAATATGCCCCATGAATGCATTGGGCAAGGGAGCTTTTTCTTCCTTTGTCCATTTCAACTTGATGAACGCCTTGAATCAAAGCGGTTTGATTAGCTGAATGCAACAGGGAAATTACTGTTGCTGCTGCTCCTACAGGAAATCATGAATCTGCAACAAATGATGGACGGAATGCTAAATGATTCAGACATTCTCCCCCAGTCAAGAGATGTGGGTTAAATCCATCGTTCTTTTGCCCACTACGCCACCCCAGTTTGGACCCAGCCATATGCAAATCAGTCTTGACCCTGTGCCTCATGGGAACACTCCAGACCGAACTGCCAAGCCAGGTCCTCTCTGGACCGGAAACAGTCATCCAGCGACCGGTTTCAGGGTATGTCACCCTTCATCCACCAGGCTAGCTTGAATCCAGTGGCACAGTGAGCAAGGGACCCACTTTTGGGCATACCCATCCCACTTAGGGCGAAAAGTGTATCTGCAACATATGATGGACGGAATCTGAATGATTCAGACATTCTCCCCCAGTCAAGAGATCTGGGTTAAATCCATCGTTCTTTTGCCCACTACGCCACCCCAGTTTGGACCCAGCCATATGCAAATCAGTCTTGACCCTGTGCCTCATGGGAACAGTCCAGACCGAACTGCCAAGCCAGGTCCTCTCTGGACCGGAAACAGGCATCCTGCGACCGGTTTCAGGGTATGTCACCCTTCATCAGCCAGGCTAGCTTGAATCCAGTGGCACAGTCAGCAAGGGACCCACTTTTGGGCATACCCATCCCACTTAGGGCGAAAAGTGTATCTGCAACATATGATGGACGGAATCTGAATGATTCAGACATTCTCGCCCAGTCAAGAGATCTGGGTTAAATCCATTGTTCTTTTGCCCACTACGCCACCCCAGTTTGGACCCAGCCATATGCGAATCAGTCTTGACCCTGTGCCTCATGGGAATAGTCCAGACCGAACTGCCAAGCCAGGTCCTACCTGGACCGGAAACAAGCATCCTGGGACCGGTTTCAGGGTATGTCACCCTTCAATAGCCAAGCTAGCTTGAATCCAGTGGCACAGTGAGCAAGGTACCCACGGCTGGGCATACCCATCCCACTAAAGCGAAAAGTGTATCTGCAACATATGATGGACGGAATGCTGAATGATTCAGATATTCTCCCCCAGTCAAGAGATCTGGGTTAAATCCATCGTTCTTTTGCCCACTATGCCACCCCAGTTTGGACCCAGCCATATGCGAATCAGTCTTGACCCTGTGCCTCATGGGAACAGTCCAGACGGAACTGCCAAGCCAGGTCCTCCCTGGACCGGAAACAAGCATCCTGGGACTGGTTTCAGGGTATGTCACCCTTCATCAGCCAGGCTAGCTTGAATCCAGTGGGACAGTGGGCAAGGTACCCACGGCTGGGCATACCCATCCCACTTAGGGCGAAAAGTGTATCTGCAACAAATCATGGACAGAATGCTGAATGATTCAGACATTCTCCCCCAGTCAAGAGATCTGGGTTAAATCCATCGTTCTTTTGCCCACTACGCCACCCCAGCTTGGACTCAGCCATATGCAAATCAGTCTTGACCCTGTGCCTCATGGGAACAGTCCAGACCGAACTGCCAAGCCAGGTCCTCCCTGGACCGGAAACAAGCATCCTGGGACCAGTTTCAGGGTATGTCACCCTTCATCAGCCAGGCTAGCTTGAATCCAGTGGCACAGTGAGCAAGGGACCCACGTCTGGGCATACCCATCCCACTTAGGGCAAAAAGTGTATCTGCAACAAATGATGGACAGAATGCTGAATGATTCAGACATTCTCCCCCAGTCAAGAGATCTGGGTTAAATCCATCATTCTTTTTCCCACTAGGCCACCCCATTTTGGACCCAGCCATATGCAAACCAGTCTTGACCCTGTGCCTCATGGGAACAGTCCAGACCGAACTGCCAAGCCAGGTCCTCCCTGGACTGGAAACAAGCATCCTGGGACCGGTTTCAGGGTATGTCACCCTTCATCAGCCAGGCTAGCTTGAATCCAGTGGC
Organism: Calotriton arnoldi; assembly: GCA_963921515.1. Lineage (NCBI taxonomy): Eukaryota > Metazoa > Chordata > Amphibia > Caudata > Salamandridae > Calotriton > Calotriton arnoldi. The sequence continues at coordinate 36,176 of CAWUFW010021740.1, read as the reverse complement.
ACAGTGAGCAAGGGACCCACGTCTGGGCATACTCATCCCACTTAGGGCAAAAAGTGTATCTGCAACAAATGATGAACGGAATGCTGAATGATTCAGCCATTCTCCCCCAGTCAAGAGATCTGGGTTAAATCCATTGTTCTTTTCCCCACAACGCCACCCCAGTTTGGACCCAGCCATATGCTAATCAGTCTTGACCCTGTGCCTCATGGGAACAGTCCAGACCGAACTGCCAAGTCAGGTCCTCCCTGGACCGGAAACAAGCATCCTGGGACTGGTTTCAAGGTATGTCACCCTTCATCAGCCAGGCTAGCTTGAATCCAGTGGCACAGTCAGCAAGGGACCCACGTCTGGGCATACACATCCCACTTAGGGTGAAAAGTGTATCTACAACAAATGATGGACAAAATGTTGAATGATTCAGACATTCTCCCCCAGTCAAGAGATCTGGGTTAAATCCATCGTTCTTTTGCCCACTACGCCACCCCAGTTTGGACCCAGCCATATGCAAATCAGTCTTGACCCTGTGCCTCATGGGAACAGTCCAGACCGAACTGCCAAGCCAGGTCCTCTCTGGACCGGAAACAGGCATCCTGCGACCGGTTTCAGGGTATGTCACCCTTCATCAGCCAGGCTAGCTTGAATCCAGTGGCACAGTCAGCAAGGGACCCACTTTTGGGCATACCCATCCCACTTAGGGCGAAAAGTGTATCTGCAACATATGATGGACGGAATCTGAATGATTCAGACATTCTCCCCCAGTCAAGAGATCTGGGTTAAATCCATTGGTCTTTTGCCCACTACGCCACCCCAGTTTGGACCCAGCCATATGCGAATCAGTCTTGACCCTGTGCCTTATGGGAATAGTCCAGACCGAACTGCCAAGCCAGGTCCTACCTGGACCGGAAACAAGCATCCTGGGACCGGTTTCAGGGTATGTCACCCTTCAATAGCCAAGCTAGCTTCAATCCAGTGGCACAGTGAGCAAGGTACCCACGGCTGGGCATACCCATCCCACTAAAGCGAAAAGTGTATCTGCAACATATGATGGACGGAATGCTGAATGATTCAGATATTCTCCCCCAGTCAAGAGATCTGGGTTAAATCCATCGTTCTTTTGCCCACTACGCCACCCCAGTTTGGACCCAGCCATATGCGAATCAGTCTTGACCCTGTGCCTCATGGGAACAGTTCAGACGGAACTGCCAAGCCAGGTCCTCCCTGGACCGGAAACAAGCCTCCTGGGACTGGTTTCAGGGTATGTCACCCTTCATCAGCCAGGCTAGCTTGAATCTAGTGGGACAGTGGGCAAGGTACCCACGGCTGGGCATACCCATCCCACTTAGGGCGAAAAGTGTATCTGCAACAAATCATGGACAGAATGCTGAATGATTCAGACATTCTCCCCCAGTCAAGAGATCTGGGTTAAATCCATCGTTCTTTTGCCCACTACGCCACCCCAGCTTGGACTCAGCCATATGCAAATCAGTCTTGACCCTGTGCCTCATGGGAACAGTCCAGACCGAACTGCCAAGCCAGGTCCTCCCTGGACCGGAAACAAGCATCCTGGGACCAGTTTCAGGGTATGTCACCCTTCATCAGCCAGGCTAGCTTGAATCCAGTGGCACAGTGAGCAAGGGACCCACGTCTGGGCATACCCATCCCACTTAGGGCAAAAAGTGTATCTGCAACAAATGATGGACAGAATGCTGAATGATTCAGACATTCTCCCCAGTCAAGAGATCTGGGTTAAATCCATCATTCTTTTTCCCACTAGGCCACCCCATTTTGGACCCAGCCATATGCAAATCAGTCTTGACCCTGTGCCTCATGGGAACAGTCCAGACCGAACTGCCAAGCCAGGTCCTCCCTGGACTGGAAACAAGCATCCTGGGACCGGTTTCAGGGTATGTCACCCTTCATCAGCCAGGCTAGCTTGAATCCAGTGGCACAGTGAGCAAGGGACCCACGTCTGGGCATACTCATCCCACTTAGGGCGAAAAGTGTATCCGCAACAAATGATGAACGGAATGCTGAATGATTCAGCCATTCTCCCCCAGTCAAGAGATCTGGGTTAAATCCATCGTTCTTTTCCCCACAACGCCACCCCAGTTTGGACCCAGCCAAATGCTAATCAGTCTTGACCCTGTGCCTCATGGGAACAGTCCAGACCGAACTGCCAAGTCAGGTCCTCCCTGGACCGGAAACAAGCATCCTGGGACTGGTTTCAAGGTATGTCACCCTTCATCAGCCAGGCTAGCTTGAATCCAGTGGCACAGTCAGCAAGGGACCCACGTCTGGGCATACACATCCCACTTAGGGTGAAAAGTGTATCTACAACAAATGATGGACAAAATGTTGAATGATTCAGACATTCTCCCCCAGTCAAGAGATCTGGGTTAAATCCATCGTTCTTTTGCCCACTACGCCACCCCAGTTTGGACCCAGCCATATGCAAATCAGTCTTGACCCTGTGCCTCATGGGAACAGTCCAGACCGAACTGCCAAGCCAGGTCCTCTCTGGACCGGAAACAGGCATCCTGCGACCGGTTTCAGGGTATGTCACCCTTCATCAGCCAGGCTAGCTTGAATCCAGTGGCACAGTCAGCAAGGGACCCACTTTTGGGCATACCCATCCCACTTAGGGCGAAAAGTGTATCTGCAACATATGATGGACGGAATCTGAATGATTCAGACATTCTCCCCCAGTCAAGAGATCTGGGTTAAATCCATTGTTCTTTTGCCCACTACGCCACCCCAGTTTGGACCCAGCCATATGCGAATCAGTCTTGACCCTGTGCCTTATGGGAATAGTCCAGACCGAACTGCCAAGCCAGGTCCTACCTGGACCGGAAACAAGCATCCTGGGACCGGTTTCAGGGTATGTCACCCTTCAATAGCCAAGCTAGCTTCAATCCAGTGGCACAGTGAGCAAGGTACCCACGGCTGGGCATACCCATCCCACTAAAGCGAAAAGTGTATCTGCAACATATGATGGACGGAATGCTGAATGATTCAGATATTCTCCCCAGTCAAGAGATCTGGGTTAAATCCATCGTTCTTTTGCCCACTACGCCACCCCAGTTTGGACCCAGCCATATGCGAATCAGTCTTGACCCTGTGCCTCATGGGAACAGTTCAGACGGAACTGCCAAGCCAGGTCCTCCCTGGACCGGAAACAAGCCTCCTGGGACTGGTTTCAGGGTATGTCACCCTTCATCAGCCAGGCTAGCTTGAATCTAGTGGGACAGTGGGCAAGGTACCCACGGCTGGGCATACCCATCCCACTTAGGGCGAAAAGTGTATCTGCAACAAATCATGGACAGAATGCTGAATGATTCAGACATTCTCCCCCAGTCAAGAGATCTGGGTTAAATCCATCGTTCTTTTGCCCACTACGCCACCCCAGCTTGGACTCAGCCATATGCAAATCAGTCTTGACCCTGTGCCTCATGGGAACAGTCCAGACCGAACTGCCAAGCCAGGTCCTCCCTGGACCGGAAACAAGCATCCTGGGACCAGTTTCAGGGTATGTCACCCTTCATCAGCCAGGCTAGCTTGAATCCAGTGGCACAGTGAGCAAGGGACCCACGTCTGGGCATACCCATCCCACTTAGGGCAAAAAGTGTATCTGCAACAAATGATGGACAGAATGCTGAATGATTCAGACATTCTCCCCCAGTCAAGAGATCTGGGTTAAATCCATCATTCTTTTTCCCACTACGCCACCCCAGTTTGGACCCAGTCATATGCAAATCAGTCTTGACCCTGTCCCTCATGGGAAGAGTCCAGACCGAACTGCCAAGCCAGGTCCTCCCTGGACTGGAAACAAGCATCCTGGGACCGGTTTCAGGGTATGTCACCCTTCATCAGCCAGGCTAGCTTGAATCCAGTGGCACAGTGAGCAAGGGACCCACGTCTGGGCATACTCATCCCACTTAGGGCGAAAAGTGTATCTGCAACAAATGATGAACGGAATGCTGAATGATTCAGCCATTCTCCCCCAGTCAAGAGATCTGGGTTAAATCCATCGTCCTTTTCCCCACTACTCCACCCCAGTTTGGACCCAGCCATATGCTAATCAGTCTTGACCCTGTGCCTCATGGGAACAGTCCAGACCGAACTGCCAAGTCAGGTCCTCCCTGGACCGGAAACAAGCATCCTGGGACTGGTTTCAAGGTATGTCACCCTTCATCAGCCAGGCTAGCTTGAATCCAGTGGCACAGTCAGCAAGGGACCCACGTCTGGGCATACACATCCCACTTAGGGTGAAAAGTGTATCTACAACAAATGATGGACAAAATGCTGAATGATTCAGACATTCTCCCCCAGTCAAGAGATCTGGGTTAAATCCATCGTTTTTTTCCGACTACGCCACCCCACTTTCGACCCAGCCATATGCAAATCTGTCTTGACCCTGTGCCTCATGGGAACAGTCCAGACCGAACTGCCAAGCCAGGTCCTCCCTGGACCGGAAACAAGCATCCTGGGACCGGTTTCAGGGTATGCCACCCTTTATCAGCTAGGCTAGCTTGAATCCAGTGGCACAGTGAGCAAGGGACCCACGTCTGGGTATACTAATCCCATTTAGGGCAAAAAGTGTATCTGCAACAAATGATGGACGGAAATCTGAATGACTCAGACATGTCCCCCAGTCAGGAGATCTGGGTTAAATCCATCATTCTTTTGCCCACTACGCCACCCCACTTTGGACCCAGCCTTATGTAAAACAGTCTTGACCCTGTGCCTCATGGGAACAGTCCAGACCGAACTGCCAAGCCAGGTCCTCCCTGGACCAGAAACAAGCATCCTGGGACCGGTTTCAGGGTATGTCACCCTTCATCAGCCAGGCTAGCTTGAATCCAGTGACACAGTGAGCAAGGGACCCAAGTCTGGGCATACCCATCCCACTTAGGGCGAAAAGTGTATCTGCAACAAATGATGGACGGAATGCTGAATGATTCAGACATTCTCCCCCATTCAAGAGATCTGGGTTAAATCCATCGTTCTTTTGCCCACTACGCCACCTGAGTTTGGACCAAGACATATGCAAATCAGTCTTGACCCTGTGCCTCATGGGAACAGTCCAGACCGAACTGCCAAGCCAGGTCCTCCCTGGACCGGAAACAAGCATCCTGGGACCGGTTTCAGGGTATGTCACCCTTCATCAGCCAGGCTAACTTGAATCCAGTGGCACAGCGAGGAAGGGACCCACTTTTGGGCATACCCATCCCAATTAGGGCGAAAAGTGTATCTGCAACAAATGATGGACGGAATGCTGAATGATTCAGACATTCTTTCCCCAGTCAAGAGATCTGGGTAAATCTATCGTTCTTTTGCCCACTACACCACCCCACTTTCGAAACAGCCTTATGTAAATCAGTCTTGACCCTGTGCCTCATGGGAACAGTCCAGACCAAACTGCAAAGCCAGGTCCTCCCTGGACCGGAAACAAGCATCCTGGGACCGATTTCAGGGTATGTCACCCTTCATTAGCCAGGCTAGCTTGAATCCAGTGGCACAGTGCCAAGGGACCCACGTCTGGGCATACTGATCCCACTTAGGGCGAAAAGTGTATCTGCAACAAATGATGGACGGAATGCTGAATGACTCAGACATTCTCCCCCAGTCAAGAGATCTGGGTTAAATCCATCGTTCTTTTGCCCACAACGCCAGCCCAGTTTGGACCAAGCCATATGCAAATCAGTCTTGACCCTGTGCCTCATGGGAACAGTCCAGACCGAGCTGCCAAGCCAGGTCCTCCCTGGACCAGAAACAAGCATCCTAGGACCGGTTCCAGGGTATGTCACCCTTCATCAGCCAGGCTAGCTTGAATCCAGTGGCACAGTGAGCAAGGGACCCACCCCATCCCACTTAGAGCGAAAAGTGTATCTGCAACAAATGATGGACGGAATGCTGAATGATTCAGACATTCTCCCCCGGTCAAGAGATCTGGGTTAAATTCATCGTTTTTTTGCCCACTACGCCACCCCAGTTTGGACCCAGCCATATGCAAATCAGTCTTGACCCTGTGCCTCATGGGAATAGTCCAGACCGAACTGCCAAGCCAGGTTCTACCTGGACCGGAAACAAGCATCCTGGGACCGGTTTCAGGGTATGTCACCCTTCAATAGCCAAGCTAGCTTGAATCCAGTGGCACAGTGAGCAAGGTACCCACGGCTGGGCATACCCATCCCACTAAAGCGAAAAGTGTATCTGCAACATATGATGGACGGAATGCTGAATGATTCAGATATTCTCCCCCAGTCAAGAGTTCTGGGTTAAATCCATCGTTCTTTTGCGCACTACGCCACCCCAGTTTGGACCCAGCCATATGCGAATCAGTCTTGACCCTGTGCCTCATGGGAACAGTCCAGACGGAACTGCCAAGCCAGGTCCTCCCTGGACCGGAAACAAGCATCCTGGGACTGGTTTCAGGGTATGTCACCCTTCATCAGCCAAGCTAGCTTGAATCCAGTGGGACAGTGGGCAAGGTACCCACGGCTGGTAATACCATCCCACTTAGGGCGAAAAGTGTATCTGCAACAAATCATGGACAGAATGCTGAATGATTCAGACATTCTCCCCCAGTCAAGAGATCTGGGTTAAATCCATCGTTCTTTTGCCCACTACGCCACCCCAGCTTGGACTCAGCCATATGCAAATCAGTCTTGACCCTGTGCCTCATGGGAACAGTCCAGACCGAACTGCCAAGCCAGGTCCTCCCTGGACCGGAAACAAGCATCCTGGGACCAGTTTCAGGGTATGTCACCCTTCATCAGCCAGGCTAGCTTGAATCCAGTGGCACAGTGAGCAAGGGACCCACGTCTGGGCATACCCATCCCACTTAGGGCAAAAAGTGTATCTGCAACAAATGATGGACAGAATGTTGAATGATTCAGACATTCTCCCCCAGTCAAGAGATCTGGGTTAAATCCATCATTCTTTTTCCCACTACGCCACCCCAGTTTGGACCCAGCCATATGCAAATCAGTCTTGACCCTGTGCCTCATGGGAACAGTCCAGACCGAACTGCCAAGCCAGGTCCTCCCTGGACTGGAAACAAGCATCCTGGGACCAGTTTCAGGGTATGTCACCCTTCATCAGCCAGGCTAGCTTGAATCCAGTGGCACAGTGAGCAAGGGACCCACGTCTGGGCATACTCATCCCACTTAGGGCGAAAAGTGTATCTGCAACAAATGATGAACGGAATGCTGAATGATTCAGCCATTCTCCCCCAGTCAAGAGATCTGGGTTAAATCCATCGTTCTTTTCCCCACTACGCCACCCCAGTTTGGACCCAGCCATATGCTAATCAGTCTTGACCCTGTGCCTCATGGGAACAGTCCAGACCAAACTGCCAAGTCAGGTCCTCCCTGGACCGGAAACAAGCATTCTGGGACTGGTTTCAGGGTATGTCACCCTTCATCAGGCAGGCTAGCTTGAATCCAGTGGCACAGTGTACAAGGGACCCACGTCTGGGCATACCCATCCCAATTATGGCGAAAAGTGTATCTGCAACAAATGATGGATGGAATGCTGAATGATACAAAAGGGGATGATGGACGGAACGTTTGAGCCAATCAAACACTCACCCCCAGTCAACTGATCTGGGTTTAATCCATCATCATTCTTTAGCTCACTCCACCACCCCAGTTCAGACATGGCCATATGCAAATCAGTCTGACCCTGTGCCTCATGGGAACAGTCCAGCCCGAACTGCCAAGCCAGGTCCTACCTGGACCGGAAACAAGCATCCTGGGACCGGTTTCAGGGTATGTCACCCTTCAATAGCCAAGCTAGCTTCAATCCAGTGGCACAGTGAGCAAGGTACCCACGGCTGGGCATACCCATCCCACTAAAGCGAAAAGTGTATCTGCAACATATGATGGACGGAATGCTGAATGATTCAGCCATTCTCCCCCAGTCAAGAGATCTGGGTTAAATCCATCGTTCTTTTCCCCACAACGCCACCCCAGTTTGGACCCAGCCAAATGCTAATCAGTCTTGACCCTGTGCCTCATGGGAACAGTCCAGACCGAACTGCCAAGTCAGGTCCTCCCTGGACCGGAAACAAGCATCCTGGGACTGGTTTCAAGGTATGTCACCCTTCATCAGCCAGGCTAGCTTGAATCCAGTGGCACAGTCAGCAAGGGACCCACGTCTGGGCATACACATCCCACTTAGGGTGAAAAGTGTATCTACAACAAATGATGGACAAAATGTTGAATGATTCAGACATTCTCCCCCAGTCAAGAGATCTGGGTTAAATCCATCGTTCTTTTGCCCACTACGCCACCCCAGTTTGGACCCAGCCATATGCAAATCAGTCTTGACCCTGTGCCTCATGGGAACAGTCCAGACCGAACTGCCAAGCCAGGTCCTCTCTGGACCGGAAACAGGCATCCTGCGACCGGTTTCAGGGTATGTCACCCTTCATCAGCCAGGCTAGCTTGAATCCAGTGGCACAGTCAGCAAGGGACCCACTTTTGGGCATACCCATCCCACTTAGGGCGAAAAGTGTATCTGCAACATATGATGGACGGAATCTGAATGATTCAGACATTCTCCCCCAGTCAAGAGATCTGGGTTAAATCCATTGTTCTTTTGCCCACTACGCCACCCCAGTTTGGACCCAGCCATATGCGAATCAGTCTTGACCCTGTGCCTTATGGGAATAGTCCAGACCGAACTGCCAAGCCAGGTCCTACCTGGACCGGAAACAAGCATCCTGGGACCGGTTTCAGGGTATGTCACCCTTCAATAGCCAAGCTAGCTTCAATCCAGTGGCACAGTGAGCAAGGTACCCACGGCTGGGCATACCCATCCCACTAAAGCGAAAAGTGTATCTGCAACATATGATGGACGGAATGCTGAATGATTCAGATATTCTCCCCCAGTCAAGAGATCTGGGTTAAATCCATCGTTCTTTTGCCCACTACGCCACCCCAGTTTGGACCCAGCCATATGCGAATCAGTCTTGACCCTGTGCCTCATGGGAACAGTTCAGACGGAACTGCCAAGCCAGGTCCTCCCTGGACCGGAAACAAGCCTCCTGGGACTGGTTTCAGGGTATGTCACCCTTCATCAGCCAGGCTAGCTTGAATCTAGTGGGACAGTGGGCAAGGTACCCACGGCTGGGCATACCCATCCCACTTAGGGCGAAAAGTGTATCTGCAACAAATCATGGACAGAATGCTGAATGATTCAGACATTCTCCCCAGTCAAGAGATCTGGGTTAAATCCATCGTTCTTTTGCCCACTACGCCACCCCAGCTTGGACTCAGCCATATGCAAATCAGTCTTGACCCTGTGCCTCATGGGAACAGTCCAGACCGAACTGCCAAGCCAGGTCCTCCCTGGACCGGAAACAAGCATCCTGGGACCAGTTTCAGGGTATGTCACCCCTTCATCAGCCAGGCTAGCTTGAATCCAGTGGCACAGTGAGCAAGGGACCCACGTCTGGGCATACCCATCCCACTTAGGGCAAAAAGTGTATCTGCAACAAATGATGGACAGAATGCTGAATGATTCAGACATTCTCCCCCAGTCAAGAGATCTGGGTTAAATCCATCATTCTTTTTCCCACTACGCCACCCCAGTTTGGACCCAGTCATATGCAAATCAGTCTTGACCCTGTCCCTCATGGGAAGAGTCCAGACCGAACTGCCAAGCCAGGTCCTCCCTGGACTGGAAACAAGCATCCTGGGACCGGTTTCAGGTATGTCACCCTTCATCAGCCAGGCTAGCTTGAATCCAGTGGCACAGTGAGCAAGGGACCCACGTCTGGGCATACTCATCCCACTTAGGGCGAAAAGTGTATCTGCAACAAATGATGAACGGAATGCTGAATGATTCAGCCATTCTCCCCCAGTCAAGAGATCTGGGTTAAATCCATCGTCCTTTTCCCCACTACTCCACCCCAGTTTGGACCCAGCCATATGCTAATCAGTCTTGACCCTGTGCCTCATGGGAACAGTCCAGACCGAACTGCCAAGTCAGGTCCTCCCTGGACCGGAAACAAGCATCCTGGGACTGGTTTCAAGGTATGTCACCCTTCATCAGCCAGGCTAGCTTGAATCCAGTGCCACAGTCAGCAAGGGACCCACGTCTGGGCATACACATCCCACTTAGGGTGAAAAGTGTATCTACAACAAATGATGGACAAAATGCTGAATGATTCAGACATTCTCCCCCAGTCAAGAGATCTGGGTTAAATCCATCGTTTTTTTCCGACTACGCCACCCCACTTTCGACCCAGCCATATGCAAATCTGTCTTGACCCTGTGCCTCATGGGAACAGTCCAGACCGAACTGCCAAGCCAGGTCCTCCCTGGACCGGAAACAAGCATCCTGGGACCGGTTTCAGGGTATGCCACCCTTCATCAGCTAGGCTAGCTTGAATCCAGTGGCACAGTGAGCAAGGGACCCACGTCTGGGTATACTAATCCCATTTAGGGCAAAAAGTGTATCTGCAACAAATGATGGACGGAAATCTGAATGACTCAGACATGTCCTCCCAGTCAGGAGATCTGGGTTAAATCCATCATTCTTTTGCCCACTACGCCACCCCACTTTGGACCCAGCCTTATGTAAAACAGTCTTGACCCTGTGCCTCATGGGAACAGTCCAGACCGAACTGCCAAGCCAGGTCCTCCCTGGACCAGAAACAAGCATCCTGGGACCGGTTTCAGGGTATGTCACCCTTCATCAGCCAGGCTAGCTTGAATCCAGTGACACAGTGAGCAAGGGACCCAAGTCTGGGCATACCCATCCCACTTAGGGCGAAAAGTGTATCTGTAACAAATGATGGACGAAATGCCGAATGATTCAGACATTCTCCCCAGTCAAGAGATCTTGGTTAAATCAATCGTTTTTTTGCCCACTACGCCACCTGAGTTTGGACCAAGACATATGCAAATCAGTCTTGACCCTGTGCCTCATGGGAACAGTCCAGACCGAACTGCCAAGCCAGGTCCTCCCTGGACCGGAAACAAGCATCCTGGGACCGGTTTCAGGGTATGTCACCCTTCATCAGCCAGGCTAACTTGAATCCAGTGGCACAGCGAGGAAGGGACCCACTTTTGGGCATACTGATCCCACTTAGGGCGAAAAGTGTATCTGCAACAAATGATGGACGGAATGCTGAATGACTCAGACATTCTCCCCCAGTCAAGAGATCTGGGTTAAATCCATCGTTCTTTTGCCCACAACGCCAGCCCAGTTTGGACCAAGCCATATGCAAATCAGTCATGACCCTGTGCCTCATGGGAACAGTCCAGACCGAGCTGCCAAGCCAGGTCCTCCCTGGACCAGAAACAAGCATCCTAGGACCGGTTCCAGGGTATGTCACCCTTCATCAGCCAGGCTAGCTTGAATCCAGTGGCACAGTGAGCAAGGGACCCACCCCATCCCACTTAGAGCGAATAGTGTATCTGCAACAAATGATGGACGGAATGCTGAATGATTCAGACATTCTCCCCCGGTCAAGAGATCTGGGTTAAATTCATCGTTTTTTTGCCCACTACGCCACCCCAGTTTGGACCCAGCCATATGCAAATCAGTCTTGACCCTGTGCCTCATGGGAATAGTCCAGACCGAACTGCCAAGCCAGGTCCTACCTGGACCGGAAACAAGCATCCTGGGACCGGTTTCAGGGTATGTCACCCTTCAATAGCCAAGCTAGCTTGAATCCAGTGGCACAGTGAGCAAGGTACCCACGGCTGGGCATACCCATCCCACTAAAGCGAAAAGTGTATCTGCAACATATGATGGACGGAATGCTGAATGATTCAGATATTCTCCCCCAGTCAAGAGTTCTGGGTTAAATCCATCGTTCTTTTGCGCACTACGCCACCCCAGTTTGGACCCAGCCATATGCGAATCAGTCTTGACCCTGTGCCTCATGGGAACAGTCCAGACGGAACTGCCAAGCCAGGTCCTCCCTGGACCGGAAACAAGCATCCTGGGACTGGTTTCAGGGTATGTCACCCTTCATCAGCCAAGCTAGCTTGAATCCAGTGGGACAGTGGGCAAGGTACCCACGGCTGGTAATACCCATCCCACTTAGGGCGAAAAGTGTATCTGCAACAAATCATGGACAGAATGCTGAATGATTCAGACATTCTCCCCCAGTCAAGAGATCTGGGTTAAATCCATCGTTCTTTTGCCCACTACGCCACCCCAGCTTGGACTCAGCCATATGCAAATCAGTCTTGACCCTGTGCCTCATGGGAACAGTCCAGACCGAACTGCCAAGCCAGGTCCTCCCTGGACCGGAAACAAGCATCCTGGGACCAGTTTCAGGGTATGTCACCCTTCATCAGCCAGGCTAGCTTGAATCCAGTGGCACAGTGAGCAAGGGACCCACGTCTGGGCATACCCATCCCACTTAGGGCAAAAGTGTATCTGCAACAAATGATGGACAGAATGTTGAATGATTCAGACATTCTCCCCCAGTCAAGAGATCTGGGTTAAATCCATCATTCTTTTTCCCACTACGCCACCCCAGTTTGGACCCAGCCATATGCAAATCAGTCTTGACCCTGTGCCTCATGGGAACAGTCCAGACCGAACTGCCAAGCCAGGTCCTCCCTGGACTGGAAACAAGCATCCTGGGACCAGTTTCAGGGTATGTCACCCTTCATCAGCCAGGCTAGCTTGAATCCAGTGGCACAGTGAGCAAGGGACCCACGTCTGGGCATACTCATCCCACTTAGGGCGAAAAGTGTATCTGCAACAAATGATGAACGGAATGCTGAATGATTCAGCCATTCTCCCCCAGTCAAGAGATCTGGGTTAAATCCATCGTTCTTTTCCCCACTACGCCACCCCAGTTTGGACCCAGCCATATGCTAATCAGTCTTGACCCTGTGCCTCATAGGAACAGTCCAGACCAAACTGCCAAGTCAGGTCCTCCCTGGACCGGAAACAAGCATTCTGGGACTGGTTTCAGGGTATGTCACCCTTCATCAGGCAGGCTAGCTTGAATCCAGTGGCACAGTGTACAAGGGACCCACGTCTGGGCATACCCATCCCAATTATGGCGAAAAGTGTATCTGCAACAAATGATGGATGGAATGCTGAATGATACAAAAGGGGATGATGGACGGAACGTTTGAGCCAATCAAACACTCACCCCCAGTCAACTGATCTGGGTTTAATCCATCATCATTCTTTAGCTCACTCCACCACCCCAGTTCAGACATGGCCATATGCAAATCAGTCTGACCCTGTGCCTCATGGGAACAGTCCAGCCCGAACTGCCAAGCCATGTCTTCCCTGGACCGAAACAAGCATCCTAGGACCGGTTTCTGGCATTCCAGCCGTCATCAGCCAGGCTTGCTTGAATCCAGTGGCAAAGTGAGCAAGGGACCCACGCCCGGTCCTAGGATGCTTGTTTCCGGTCCAGGGAAGACATGGCTTGGCAGTTCGGGCTGGACTGTTCCCATGAGGCACAGGGTCAGACTGATTTGCATATGGCCATGTCTGAACTGGGGTGGTGGAGTGAGCTAAAGAATGATGATGGATTAAACCCAGATCAGTTGACTGGGGGTGAGTGTTTCATTGGCTCAAGCGTTCCGTCCATCATCCCCTTTTGTATCGCTTTGTTCGCCCTAAGTTGGCGGGGGTATGCCCAGACGTGGGTCCCTTGCTCACTTTGCCACTGGATTCAAGCAAGCCTGGCTGATGACGGCTGGAATGCCAGAAACCGGTCCTAGGATGCTTGTTTCCGGTCCAGGGAAGACATGGCTTGGCAGTTCGGGCTGGACTGTTCCCATGAGGCACAGGGTCAGACTGATTTGCATATGGCCATGTCTGAACTGGGGTGGTGGAGTGAGCTAAAGAATGATGATGGATTAAACCCAGATCAGTTGACTGGGGGTGAGTGTTTGATTGGCTCAAGCGTTCCGTCCATCATCCCTTTTGTATCGCTTTGTTCGCCCTAAGTTGGCGGGGGTATGCCCAGACGTGGGTCCCTTGCTCACTTTGCCACTGGATTCAAGCAAGCCTGGCTGATGACGTCTGGAATGCCAGAAACCGGTCCTAGGATGCTTGTTTCCGGTCCAGGGAAGACATGGCTTGGCAGTTCGGTCTGGACTGTTCCCATGAGGCACAGGGTCAGACTGATTTGCATATGGCCATGTCTGAACTGGGGTGGTGGAGTGAGCTAAAGAATGATGATGGATTAAACCCAGATCAGTTGACTGGGGGTGAGTGTCTGATTGGCTCAAGCGTTCCGTCCATCATCCCCTTTTAGTATCGCTTTGTTCGCCCTAAGTTGGCGGGGTATGCCCAGACGTGGGTCCCTTGCTCACTTTGCCACTGGATTCAAGCAAGCCTGGCTGATGACGGCTGGAATGCCAGAAACCGTTCGTAGGATGCTTGTTTCCGGTCCAGGGAGGACATGGCTTGGCAGTTCGGTCTGGACTGTTCCCATGAGACACAGGGTCAGACTGATTTGCATATGGCTATGTCCGAACTGGGGTGGTGGAGTGAGCTAAAGAATGATGATGGATTAAACCCAGATCAGTTGACTGGGGGTGAGTGTTTGATTGGCTCAAGCGTTCCGTCCATCATCCCTTGTTGTAGTCGCTTTGTTCGCTCTAAGTTGGCGAGGGTATGCCCAGGCGTGGGTCCCTTGCTCACTGTGCCACTGGATTCAAGCAAGCCTGGCTGATGACGGCTGGAATGCCAGAAACCGGTCCTAGGATGCTTGTTTCCGGTCCAGGGAAGACATGGCTTGGCAGTTCGGGCTGGACTGTTCCCATGAGACACAGGGTCAGACTGATTTGCATATGGCTATGTCTGAACTGGGGTGGTGGAGTGAGCTAAAGAATGATGATGGATTAAACCCAGATCAGTTGACTGGGGGTGAGTGTTTGATTGGCTCAAGCGTTCCGTCCATCATCCCCTTGTAGTATGCATTTGTTCGCCTAAGTTGGCGGGGTATGCCCAGACGTGGGTCCCTTGCTCACTTTGCCACTGGATTCAAGCTAGCCTGGCTGATGACGGCTGGAATGCCAGAAACCGGTCCTAGGATGCTTGTTTCCGGTCCAGGGAAGACATGGCTTGGCAGTTCGGGCTGGACTGTTCCCATGAGGCACAGGGTCAGACTGATTTGCATATGGCCATGTCTGAACTGGGGTGGTGGAGTGAGCTAAAGAATGATGATGGATTAAACCCAGATCAGTTGACTGGGGGTGAGTGTTTGATTGGCTCAAGCGTTCCGTCCATCATCCCTTTTGTATACGCTTTGTTCGCCCTAAGTTGGCGGGGTATGCCCAGACGTGGGTCCCTTGCTCACTGTGCCACTGGATTCAAGCAAGCCTGGCTGATGACGGCTGGAATGCCAGAAACCGGTCCTAGGATGCTTGTTTCCGGTCCAGGGAAGACATGGCTTGGCAGTTCGGGCTGGACTGTTCCCATGAGGCACAGGGTCAGACTGATTTGCATATGGCCATGTCTGAACTGGGGTGGTGGAGTGAGCTAAAGAATTATGATGGATTAAACCCAGATCAGTTGACTGGGGGTGAGTGTTTGATTGGCTCAAGCGTTCCGTCCATCATCCCTTTTGTATCGCTTTGTTCGCCCTAAGTTGGCGGGGGTATGCCCAGACGTGGGTCCCTTGCTCACTTTGCCACTGGATTCAAGCAAGCCTGGCTGATGACGACTGGAATGCCAGAAACCGGTCCTAGGATGCTTGTTTCCGGTCCAGGGAAGACATGGCTTGGCAGTTCGGGCTGGACTGTTCCCATGAGGCACAGGGTCAAGACTGATTTGCATATGGCCATGTCTGAACTGGGGTGGTGGTGTGAGCTAAAGAATGATGATGGATTAAACCCAGATCAGTTGACTGGGGGTGAGTGTTTGATTGGCTCAAACGTTCCGTCCATCATCCCCTTTTGTATCGCTTGGAATGCTGAATGATTCAGACATTCTCCCCCAGTCAAGAGATCTGGGTTAAATCCATCGTTTTTTTCCGACTACGCCACCCCACTTTCGACCCAGCCATATGCAAATCTGTCTTGACCCTGTGCCTCATGGGAACAGTCCAGACCGAACTGCCAAGCCAGGTCCTCCCTGGACCGGAAACAAGCATCCTGGGACCGGTTTCAGGGTATGCCACCCTTCATCAGCTAGGCTAGCTTGAATCCAGTGGCACAGTGAGCAAGGGACCCACGTCTGGGCATACTAATCCCATTTATTGCAAAAAGTGTATCTGCAACAAATGATGGACGGAATGCTGAATGACTCAGACATTTCCCCCCAGTCAGGAGATCTGGGTTAAATCCATCATTCTTTTGCCCACTACGCCACCCCACTTTGGACCCAGCCTTATGTAAAACAGTCTTGACCCTGTGCCTCATGGGAACAGTCCAGACCGAACTGCCAAGCCAGGTCCTCCCTGGACCAGAAACAAGCATCCTGGGACCGGTTTCAGGGTATGTCACCCTTCATCAGCCAGGCTAGCTTGAATCCAGTGACACAGTGAGCAAGGGACCCAAGTCTGGGCATACCCATCCCACTTAGGGCGAAAAGTGTATCTGCAACAAATGATGGACGGAATGCTGAATGATTCAGACATTCTCCCCCATTCAAGAGATCTGGGTTAAATCCATCGTTCTTTTGCCCACTACGCCACCTGAGTTTGGACCAAGACATATGCAAATCAGTCTTGACCCTGTGCCTCATGGGAACAGTCCAGACCGAACTGCCAAGCCAGGTCCTCCCTGGACCGGAAACAAGCATCCTGGGACCGGTTTCAGGGTATGTCACCCTTCATCAGCCAGGCTAGCTTGAATCCAGTGGCACAGCGAGGAAGGGACCTACGTCTGGGCATACCCATCCCAATTAGGGCGAAAAGTGTATCTGCAACAAATGATGGACGGAATGCTGAATGATTCAGACATTCTTTCCCCAGTCAAGAGATCTGGGTAAATCTATCGTTCTTTTGCCCACTACACCACCCCACTTTCGACACAGCCTTATGTAAATCAGTCTTGACCCTGTGCCTCATGGGAACAGTCCAGACCAAACTGCAAAGCCAGGTCCTCCCTGGACCGGAAACAAGCATCCTGGGACCGATTTCAGGGTATGTCACCCTTCATTAGCCAGGCTAGCTTGAATCCAGGGGCACAGTGCCAAGGGACCCACGTCTGGGCACACTGATCCCACTTAGGGCGAAAAGTGTATCTGCAACAAATGATGGACGGAATGCTGAATGACTCAGACATTCCCCCCAGTCAAGAGATCTGGGTTAAATCCATCGTTCTTTTGCCCACAACGCCAGCCCAGTTTGGACCAAGCCATATGCAAATCAGTCTTGACCCTGTGCCTCATGGGAACAGTCCAGACCGAGCTGCCAAGCCAGGTCCTCCCTTGACCAGAAACAAGCATCCTGGGACCGGTTCCAGGGATGTCACCCTTCATCAGCCAGGCTAGCTTGAATCCAGTGGCACAGTGAGCAAGGGACCCACCCCATCCCACTTAGAGCGAAAAGTGAATCTGCAACAAATGATGGACGTAATGCTGAATGATTCAGACATTCTCCCCCGGTCAAGAGATCTGGGTTAAATTCATCGTTTTTTTGCCCACTACGCCACCCCACTTTGCACCCAGCCTTATGTAAATCAGTCTTGACCTTTTGCCTCATGGGAACAGTCCAGACCGAACTGCGAAGCCAGGTACTCCCTGAACCGGAAACAAGCATCCTGGGACCGGTTTCAGGGTATGTCACCCTTCATCAGCCAGGCTAACTTGAATCCAGTGGCACAGTGAGCAAGGGACCCACGTCTGGGCATACCCATCCCACTTAGTGCGAAAAGTGTATCTGCAACAAATGATGGACGGAATGCTGAATGATTCAGTCATTCTCCCCAGTCAAGAGATCTTGGTTAAATCCATCATTTTTTTGCCCACTAAGCCACCCCACTTTCGACCCAGCCATATTCAAATCAGTCTTGACCCTGTGCCTCATGGGAAGAGTCCAGACCAAACTGCCAAGCCAGGTCCTCCCTGGACCGGAAACAAGCATCCTGGGACCTGTTTCAGAGTATGTCACCCTTCATCAGCCAGGCTAGCTTGAATCCAGTGGCACAGTGAGCAAGGGACCCACGTCTGGGCATACTAATCCCATTTAGGGCGAAAAGTGCATCTGCAACAAATGATGGACGGAATGCTGAATGACTCAGACATTTCCCCCGGTCAAGAGATCTGGGTTAAATCCATCGTTCTTTTGCCCACTTAGCCACCCCAGTTTGGACCCAGCCATATGCAAATCAGTCTTGACCCTGTGCCTCATGGGAACAGTCCAGACCGAACTGCCAAGTCAGGTCCTCCCTGGACCGGAAACAAGCATCCTGGGACCGGTTTCAGGGTATTACCCCTCATCAGTCAGGCTAGCTTGAATCCAGTGGCACAGCGAGCAAGGGATCCACGTCTGGGAATACCCTTGGCCACTTAGGGCGAACATAGGAAATACAACAAGATGAGGGACGGAGTGCTGAAACTTTTCAACCACTCACCCCGAGTCACAGATCTGAGATTAAGCCATCGTTCTTTTGTTCACCATGCCACCCCAGTTTGGACCCATCCATATGCAAATCAGTCTTGACCCTGTTTGTCATGGGAACAGTCTAGCCCGAAATGCCAGGCCAGATCCTCCCTGGACCGGAAACAAGCATCCTGGGACCTGTTTCAGAGTATGTCACCCTTCATCAGCCAGGCTAGCTTGAATCCAGTGGCACAGTGAGCAAGGGACCCACGTCTGGGCATACTAATCCCATTTAGGGCGAAAAGTGCATCTGCAACAAATGATGGACGGAATGCTGAATGACTCAGACATTTCCCCCAGTCAAGAGATCTGGGTTAAATCCATCGTTTTTTTGCCCACTACGACACCCCACTTTGGACCCAGCCATATGCAAATCAGTCTTGACCCTGTGCCTCATGAGAACAGTCCAGACCGAACTGTCAAGCCAAGTCCTCCCTGGACCAGAAACAAGCATCCTGGGACTGGTTTCAGGGTATGTCACCCTTCATCAGCCAGGCTAGCTTGAATCCAGTGGCACAGTGAGCAAGGGACCCACGTCTAGGCATACCCACCCCACTTAGGGCGAAATGTGTATCGCCAACAAATGATGGATGGAATGCTCAATGATTCAGACATTCTCCCCTAGTCAAGAGATCTAGGTTAAATGCATCGTTCTTTTGTCCACTACCCCACCCCTTTTTGGACCCAGCCATATGCAAATCAGTCTTGACCCTGTGCCTCATGGGAACAGTCCAGACCGAACTGCCAAGCCAGGTCCTCCCTGGATCGGAAACAAGCATCCTGGGACCGGTTTCAGTGTATGTCACCCTTAATCAGCCAGGCTAGCTTGAATCCAGTGGCACAGCGAGGAAGGGACCCACGTCTGGGCATACCCATCCCAATTAGGGCGAAAAGTGTATCTGCAACAAATGATGGACGGAATGCTGAATGATTCAGACATTCTTTCCCCAGTCAAGAGATCTGGGTAAATCTATTGTTCTTTTGCCCACTACGCCACCCCTGATTGGACCCAGCCATCTGCAAATCAGTCTTGACCCTGTGCCTCATGGGAACAGTCCAGACCGAACTGCCAAGCCAGGTCCTCCCTGGACCGGAAACAAGTATCCTGGGACCGGTTTAGGGTATGTCACCCTTCATCAGCCAGGCTAGCTTGAATCCAGTGGCACAGTGAGCAAGGGACCCATGTCTGGGCATACCCATCCCACGTAGGGCGAAAAGTGTATCTGCAACAAATGATGGACAAAATGCTGAATGATTCAGACATTCTCCCCCAGTCAAGAGATCTGGGTTAAATCCATTGTTCTTTTGCCCACTACGCCACCCCAGTTTGGACCCAGCCATATGCAAATCAGACTTGATCCTGTGCATCATGGGAACACTCCAGACCGATCTGCAAAGCCAGGTCCTCCCTGGACCGGAAGCAGGCATCCTGGGACCTGTTTCAGGGTATGTCACCCTTCATCAGCCAGGCTAACTTGAATCCAGTGGCACAGTGAGCAAGGGACCCACGTCTGTGCATACCCATCCCAATTAGGGCGAAAAGTGTATCTGCAACACAAGATGGACAAAATACTGAATGATTCAGACATTCTTCCCCAGTCAAGAGATCTGGGTTAAATCCATTGTTCTTTTGCCCACTACGCCACCCCAGTTTGGATCCAGCCATTTGCAAATCAGTCTTGACCCTGTGCCTCATGGGAACAGTCCAGACCAAACTGCCAAGCCAGGTCCTCCCTGGACCGCAAACAAGCATCCTGGGACCGGTTTCAGGGTATGTCACCCTTCATCAGCCAGGCTAGCTTGAATCCAGTTGCAGAGTGAGCAAGGGACCTACGTCTGGGCATACCCATCCCACTTAGGTTGAAAAGTGTATCTACAACAAATGATGGACAAAATGCTGAATGATTCAGACATTCTCGCCAGTCAAGAGATCTGGGTTAAATCCATCGTTCTTTTGCCCACTTAGCCACCCCAGTTTGGACCCAGCCATATGCAAATCAGTCTTGACCCTGTGCCTCATGGGAACAGTCCAGACCGAACTGCCAAGTCAGGTCCTCCCTGGACCGGAAACAAGCATCCTGGGACCGGTTTCAAGGTATGTCACCCTTCATCAGCCAGGCTAGCTTGAAACCAGAGGCACAGTGAGCAAGGGACCCACGTCTGGGCATACCCATCCCACATAGGGCAAAAAGTGTATCTGCAACAAATGATGGACAAAATGCTGAATGATTCAGACATTCTCCCCAAGTCAAGAGATCTGAGTTAAATCCATCGTTCTTTGCCCACTACGCCACCCCAGTTTGGACCCAGCCATATGCAAATCAGTCTTGACCCTGTGCCTCATGGGAACAGTCCAGACCGAACTGACAAGTCAGGTCCTCCCTGGACCAGAAACAAGCTTCCTGGGACCGGTTTCAAGGTATGTCACCCTTCATCAGCCAGGCTAGCTTGAATCCAGTGCACAGTGAGCAAGGGACCCACGTCTGGGCATACCCATCCCACTGAGGGCGAAAAGTGTATCTGCAACAAATGATGGACAAAATGCTGAATGATTCAGACATTCTCCCCCAGTCAAGAGATCTGGGTTAAATCTATCGTTCTTTTGCCCACTACGCCACCCCAGTTTGGACCCAGCCATTTGCAAATCAGTCTTGACCCTGTGCCTCATGGGAACAGTCCAGACCGAACTGCCAAGTCAGTTCCTCCCTGGACCGGAAACAAGCATTCTGGGACTGGTTTCAGGGTATGTCACCCTTCATCAGCCAGGCTAGCTTGAAACCAGTGGCACAGTGAGCAAGGGACCCACGTCTGGGCATACCCATCCCACATAGGGCGAAAAGTGTATCTGCAACAAATGATGGACAAAATGCTGAATGATTCAGACATTCTCCCCCAGTCAAGAGATCTGAGTTAAATCCATCGTTCTTTGCCCACTACGCCACCCCAGTTTGGACCCAGCCATATGCAAATCAGTCTTGACCCTGTGCCTCATGGGAACAGTCCAGACCGAACTGACAAGTCAGGTCCTCCCTGGACCAGAAACAAGCTTCCTGGGACCGGTTTCATGGTATGTCACCCTTCATCAGCCAGGCTAGCTTGAATCCAGTGCACAGTGAGCAAGGGACCCACGTCTGGGCATACCCATCCCACTGAGGGCGAAAAGTGTATCTGCAACAAATGATGGACAAAATGCTGAATGATTCAGACATTCTCCCCCAGTCAAGAGATCTGGGTTAAATCTATCGTTCTTTTGCCCACTACGCCACCCCAGTTTGGACCCAGCCATTTGCAAATCAGTCTTGACCCTGTGCCTCATGGGAACAGTCCAGACCGAACTGCCAAGTCAGGTCCTCCCTGGACCGGAAACAAGCATTCTGGGACTGGATTCAGGGTATGTCACCCTTCATCAGCCAGGCTAGCTTGAATCCAGTGGCACAGTGAGCAAGGGACCCACTTCTGGGCATACCCATCGCACTTAGGGCGAAAAATGTATCTGCAACAAATGATGGATGGAATGCTGAATGATTCAGACATTCTCCCCCAGTCAAGAGATCTGGGTTAAATCCATCGGTTTTTTGCCCACTACGACACCCCACTTTGGACCCAGCCATATGCAAATCAGTCTTGACCCTGTGCCTCATGAGAACAGTCCAGACCGAACTGTCAAGCCAAGTCCTCCCTGGACCAGAAACAAGCATCCTGGGACCGGTTTCAGGGTATGTCACCCTTCATCAGCCAGGCTAGCTTGAATCCAGTGGCAGAGTGAGCAAGGGACCCACGTCTGGGCATACCCATCCCACTTAGTGTGAAAAGTGTATCTACAACAAATGATGGACAAAATGCTGAATGAATCAGACATTCTCGCCAGTCAAGAGATCTGGGTTAAATCCATCGTTCTTTTGCCCACTTAGCCACCCCAGTTTGGACCCAGCCATATGCAAATCAGTCTTGACCCTGTGCCTCATGGGAACAGTCCAGACCGAACTGCCAAGTCAGGTCCTCCCTGGACCGGAAACAAGCATCCTGGGACCGGTTTCAAGGTATGTCACCCTTCATCAGCCAGGCTAGCTTGAAACCAGTGGCACAGTGAGCAAGGGACCCACGTCTGGGCATACCCATCCCACATAGGGCGAAAAATGTATCTGCAACAAATGATGGACAAAATGCTGAATGATTCAGACATTCTCCCCCAGTCAAGAGATCTGAGTTAAATCCATCGTTCTTTTGACCACTACGCCACCCCAGTTTGGACCCAGCCATATGCAAATCAGTCTTGACCCTGTGCCTCATGGGAACAGTCCAGACCGAACTGACAAGTCAGGTCCTCCCTGGTCCAGAAACAAGCTTCCTGGGACCGGTTTCAAGGTATGTCACCCTTCATCAGCCAGGCTAGCTTGAATCCAGTGCACAGTGAGCAAGGGACCCACGTCTGGGCATACCCATCCCACTGAGGGCAAAAAGTGTATCTGCAACAAATGATGGACAAAATGCTGAATGATTCAGACATTCTCCCCCAGTCAAGAGATCTGGGTTAAATCTATTGTTCTTTTGCCCACTACGCCACCCCAGTTTGGACCCAGCCATTTGCAAACCAGTCTTGACCCTGTGCCTCATGGGAACAGTCCAGACCGAACTGCCAAGTCAGGTCCTCCCTGGACCGGAAACAAGCATTCTGGGACTGGTTTCAGGGTATGTCACCCTTCATCAGCAGGCTAGCTTGAATCCAGTGGCACAGTGAGCAAGGGACCCACTTCTGGGCATACCCATCGCACTTAGGGCGAAAAATGTATCTGCAACAAATGATGGATGGAATGCTGAATGATTCAGACTTTCTCCGCCAGTCAAGAGATCTGAGTTAAATCCATCATTTTTTTGCCCACTACGACACCCCACTTTGGACCCAGCCATATGCAAATCAGTCTTGACCCTGTGCCTCATGAGAACAGTCCAGACCGAACTGTCAAGCCAAGTCCTCCCTGGACCAGAAACAAGCATCCTGAGACCGGTTTCAGGGTATGTCACCCTTCATCAGCCAGGCTAGCTTGAATCCAGTGGCACAGTGAGCAAGGGACCCACGTCTAGGCATATCCATCCCACTTAGGGCGAAATGTGTATCGCCAACAAATGATGGATGGAATGCTCAATGATTCAGACATTCTCGCCAGTCAGGAGATCTGGGTTAAATCCATCGTTCTTTTGCCCACTTAGCCACCCCAGTTTGGACCCAGCCATATGCAAATCAGTCTTGACCCTGTGCCTCATGGGAACATCCAGACCGAACTGCCAAGCCAGGTCCTCCCTGGACCGGAAACAAGCATCCTGGGACCGGTTTAGGGTATGTCACCCTTCATCAGCCAGGCTAGCTTGAATCCAGTGGCACAGTGAGCAAGGGACCCACGTCTGGGCATACCCATCCCACTTAGGGTGAAAAGTGTATCTACAACAAATGATGGACAAAATGCTGAATGATTCAGACATTCTCGCCAGTCAAGAGATCTGGGTTAAATCCATCGTCCTTTTGCCCACTTAGCCACCCCAGTTTGGACCCAGCCATATGCAAATCAGTCTTGACCCTGTGCCTCATGGGAACAGTCCAGACCGAACTGCCAAGTCAGGTCCTCCCTGGACCGGAAACAAGCATCCTGGGACCGGTTTCAAGGTATGTCACCCTTCATCAGCCAGGCTAGCTTGAAACCAGTGGCACAGTGAGCAAGGGACCCACGTCTGGGCATACCCATCCCACATAGGGCGAAAAATGTATCTGCAACAAATGATGGACAAAATGCTGAATGATTCAGACATTCTCCCCAGTCAAGAGATCTGGGTTAAATCTATTGTTCTTTTGCCCACTACGCCACCCCAGTTTGGACCCAGCCATTTGCAAATCAGTCTTGACCCTGTGCCTCATGGGAACAGTCCAGACCGAACTGCCAAGTCAGGTCCTCCCTGGACCGGAAACAAGCATTCTGGGAATGGTTTCAGGGTATGTCACCCTTCATCAGCCAGGCTAGCTTGAATCCAGTGGCACAGTGAGCAAGGGACCCACTTCTGGGCATACCCATCGCACTTAGGGCGAAAAATGTATCTGCAACAAATGATGGATGGAATGCTGAATGATTCAGACTTTCTCCGCCAGTCAAGAGATCTGAGTTAAATCCATCGTTTTTTTGCCCACTTAGCCACCCCAGTTTGGACCCAGCCATATGCAAATCAGTCTTGACCCTGTGCCTCATGGGAACAGTCCAGACCGAACTGCCAAGCCAGGTCCTCCCTGGACCGGAAACAAGCATCCTGGGACCGGTTTAGGGTATGTCACCCTTCATCAGCCAGGCTAGCTTGAATCCAGTGGCACAGTGAGCAAGGGACCCACGTCTGGGCATACCCATCCCACGTAGGGCGAAAAGTGTATCTGCAACAAATGATGGACAAAATGCTGAATGATTCAGACATTCTCCCCCAGTCAAGAGATCTGGGTTAAATCCATTGTTCTTTTGCCCACTACGCCACCCCAGTTTGGACCCAGCCATATGCAAATCAGACTTGATCCTGTGCATCATGGGAACACTCCAGACCGATCTGCAAAGCCAGGTCCTCCCTGGACCGGAAGCAGGCATCCTGGGACCTGTTTCAGGGTATGTCACCCTTCATCAGCCAGGCTAACTTGAATCCAGTGGCACAGTGAGCAAGGGACCCACGTCTGTGCATACCCATCCCAATTAGGGCGAAAAGTGTATCTGCAACACAAGATGGACAAAATACTGAATGATTCAGACATTCTCCCCCAGTCAAGAGATCTGGGTTAAATCCATTGTTCTTTTGCCCACTACGCCACCCCAGTTTGGATCCAGCCATATGCAAATCAGTCTTGACCCTGTGCCTCATGAGAACAGTCCAGACCGAACTGTCAAGCCAAGTCCTCCCTGGACCAGAAACAAGCATCCTGGGACCGGTTTCAGGGTATGTCACCCTTCATCAGCCAGGCTAGCTTGAATCCAGTGGCACAGTGAGCAAGGGACCCACGTCTAGGCATACCCATCCCACTTAGGGCGAAATGTGTATCGCCAACAAATGATGGATGGAATGCTCAATGATTCAGACATTCTCCCCTAGGCAAGAGATCTAGGTTAAATGCATCGTTCTTTTGTCCACTACCCCACCCCAGTTTGGACCCAGCCATATGCAAATCAGTCTTGACCCTGTGCCTCATGGGAACAGTCCAGATCTAACTGCCAAGCCAGGTCCTTCCTGGTCAGGAAACAAGCATCCTGGGACCGGTTTTAGGGTATGTCACCC
Source organism: Calotriton arnoldi (assembly GCA_963921515.1). Classification (NCBI taxonomy): domain Eukaryota; kingdom Metazoa; phylum Chordata; class Amphibia; order Caudata; family Salamandridae; genus Calotriton; species Calotriton arnoldi. Next base: position 10,330 of record CAWUFW010021740.1, on the reverse strand, counting down.
TTCATCAGCCAGGTTAGCTCAAATCCAGTGGCACAGTGAGCAAGGGACCCACGTCTGGGCATACCCAGCCCACTTAGAGCGAAAAGTTTATCTGCAACAAATGATGGACGGAATGCTCAATGATTCAGTCATTCTCCCCCAGTCAAGAGATCTGGGTTAAATCTATCGTTCTTTTGCCCAGTACGCCACCCCAGTTTGGACCCAGCCATATGCAAATCAGTCTTTACCCTGTGCCTCATGGGAACAGTCCAGACCGAACTGCCAAGCCAGGTCCTCCCTGGACCGGAAACAAGCATCCTGGGACCGGTTTCAGTGTATGCCACCCTTAATCAGCCAGGCTAGCTTGAATACAGTGGCACAGCGAGGAAGGGACCCACGTCTGGGCATACCCATCCCAATTAGGGCGAAAAGTGTATCTGCAACAAATGATGGACGGAATGCTGAATGATTCAGACATTCTTTCCCCAGTCAAGAGATCTGGGTAAATCTATCGTTCTTTTGCCCACTACGCCACCCCTGATTGGACCCAGCCATCTGCGAATCAGTCTTGACCCTGTGCCTCATGGGAACAGTCCAGACCGAACTGCCGAGCCAGGTCCTCCCTGGACCGGAAACAAGCATCCTGGGACCGGTTTAGGGTATGTCACCCTTCATCAGCCAGGCTAGCTTGAATCCAGTGGCACAGTGAGCAAGGGACCCACGTCTGGGCATACCCATCCCACGTAGTGCGAAAAGTGTATCTGCAACAAATGATGGACAAAATGCTGAATGATTCAGACATTCTCCCCCAGTCAAGAGATCTGGGTTAAATCCATCGTTCTTTTGCCCACTACGCCACCCCAGTTTGGAGCCAGACATATGCAAATCAGACTTGACCCTGTGCATCATGGGAACACTCAAGACCGATCTGCAAAGCCAGGTCCTCCCTGGACCGGAAGCAGGCATCCTGGGACCTGTTTCAGGGTATGTCACCCTTCATCAACCAGGCTAACTTGAATCCAGTGGCACAGTGAGCAAGGGACCCACGTCTGTGCATACCCATCCCAATTAGGGCGAAAAGTGTATCTGCAACACAAGATGGACAAAATACTGAATGATTCAGACATTCTCCCCCAGTCAAGAGATCTGGGTTAAATCCATTGTTCTTTTGCCCACTACTCCACCCCAGTTTGGATCCAGCCATATGCAAATCAGTCTTGACCCTGTGCCTCATGGGAACAGTCCAGACCAAACTGCCAAGCCAGGTCCTCCCTGGACCGGAAACAAGCATCCTGGGACCGGTTACAGGGTATGTCACCCTTCATCAGCCAGGCTAGCTTGAATCCAGTGGCAGAGTGAGCAAGGGACCCACGTCTGGGCATACCCATCCCACTTAGGGTGAAAAGTGTATCTACAACAAATGATGGACAAAATGCTGAATGATTCAGACATTCTCGCCAGTCAAGAGATCTGGGTTAAATCCATCGTTCTTTTGCCCACTTAGCCACCCCAGTTTGGACCCAGCCATATGCAAATCAGTCTTGACCCTGTGCCTCATGGGAACAGTCCAGACCGAACTGCCAAGTCAGGTCCTCCCTGGACCGGAAACAAGCATCCTGGGACCGGTTTCAAGGTATGTCACCCTTCATCAGCCAGGCTAGCTTGAAACCAGTGGCACAGTGAGCAAGGGACCCACGTCTGGGCATACCCATCCCACATAGGGCGAAAAGTGTATCTGCAACAAATGATGGACAAAATGCTGAATGATTCAGACATTCTCCCCCAGTCAAGAGATCTGAGTTAAATCCATCGTTCTTTTGCCCACTACGCCACCCCAGTTTGGACCCAGCCATATGCAAATCAGTCTTGACCCTGTGCCTCATGGGAACAGTCCAGATCGAACTGACAAGTCAGGTCCTCCCTGGACCAGAAACAAGCTTCCTGGGACCGGTTTCAAGGTATGTCACCCTTCATCAGCCAGGCTAGCTTGAATCCAGTGCACAGTGAGCAAGGGACCCATGTCTGGGCATACCCATCCCACTGAGCGCGAAGAGTGTATCTGCAACAAATGATGGACAAAATGCTGATTGATTCAGACATTCTCCCCCAGTCAAGAGATCTGGGTTAAATCCATCGTTCTTTTGCCCACTACGCCACCCCAGTTTGGACCCAGCCATTTGCAAATCAGTCGTGACCCTGTGCCTCATGGGAACAGTCCAGACCGAACTGCCAAGTCAGGTCCTCCCTGGACCGGAAACAAGCATTCTGGGACTGGTTTCAGGGTATGTCACCCTTCATCAGCCAGGCTAGCTTGAATCCAGTGGCACAGTGAGCAAGGGACCCACTTCTGGGCATACCCATCGCACTTAGGGCGAAAAATGTATCTGCAACAAATGATGGATGGAATGCTGAATGATTCAGACATTCTCCCCCAGTCAAGAGATCTGGGTTAAATCCATCGTTTTTTTGCCCACTACGCCACCCCAGTTTGGACCCAGCCATTTGCAAATCAGTCTTGACCCTGTGCCTCATGGGAACAGTCCAGACCGAACTGCCAAGTCAGGTCCTCCCTGGACCGAAAACAAGCATTCTGGGACTGGTTTCAGGGTATGTCACCCTTCATCAGCCAGGCTAGCTTGAATCCAGTGGCACAGTGAGCAAGGGACCCACGTCTAGGCATACCCACCCCACTTAGGGCGAAATGTGTATCGCCAACAAATGATGGATGGAATGCTCAATGATTCAGACATTCTCCCCTAGTCAAGAGATCTAGGTTAAATGCATCGTTCTTTTGTCCACTACCCCACTCCAGTTTGGACCCAGCCATATGCAAATCAGTCTTGACCCTGTGCCTCATGGGAACAGTCCAGACCTAACTGCCAAGCCAGGTCCTTCCTGGTCGGGAAACAAGCATCCTGGGACCGGTTTTAGGGTATGTCACCCTTCATCAGCCAGGTTAGCTCAAATCCAGTGGCACAGTGAGCAAGGGACCCACGTCTGGGCATACCCAGCCCACTTAGAGCGAAAAGTTTATCTGCAACAAATGATGGACGGAATGCTCAATGATTCAGTCATTCTCTCCCAGTCAAGAGATCTGGGTTAAATCTATCGTTCTTTTGCCCAGTACGCCACCCCAGTTTGGACCCAGCCATATGCAAATCAGTCTTTACCCTGTGCCTCATGGGAACAGTCCAGACCGAACTGCCAAGCCAGGTCCTCTCTGGACCGGAAACAAGCATCCTGGGACCGGTTTCAGTGTATGTCACCCTTAATCAGCCAGGCTAGCTTGAATCCAGTGGCACAGCGAGGAAGGGACCCACGTCTGGGCATACCCATCCCAATTAGGGCGAAAAGTGTATCTGCAACAAATGATGGACGGAATGCTGAATGATTCAGACATTCTTTCCCCAGTCAAGAAATCTGGGTAAATCTATCGTTCTTTTGCCCACTACGCCACCCCTGATTGGACCCAGCCATCTGCGAATCAGTCTTGACCCTGTGCCTCATGGGAACATTCCAGACCGAACTGCCAAGCCAGGTCCTCCTTGGACCGGAAACAAGCATCCTGGGACCGGTTTAGGGTATGTCACCCTTCATCAGCCAGGCTAGCTTGAATCCAGTGGCACAGTGAGCAAGGGACCCACATCTGGGCATACCCATCCCACGTAGGGCGAAAAGTGTATCTGCAACAAATGATGGACAAAATGCTGAATGATTCAGACATTCTCCCCCAGTCAAGAGATCTGGGTTAAATCCATCGTTCTTTTTCCCACTACGCCACCCTAGTGTGGACCCAGCCATATGCAAATCAGTCTTGACCCTGTGTCTCATGGGAACAGTCCAGACCGAACTGCCAAGCCAGGTCCTCCCTGGACCGGAAACAAGCATCCTGGGACCGGTTTCAGGGTATGTCACCCTTCATCAGCCAGGCTAGCTTGAATCCAGTGGCACAGTGAGCAAGGGACCCACGTCTGGGCATACTCATCCCACTTAGGGCGAAAAGTGTATCTGCAACAAATGATGAACGGAATGCTGAATGATTCAGACATTCTCCCCCAGTCAAGAGATCTGGGTTAAATCCATCGTTCTTTTGCCCACTACGCCACCCCAGTTTGGACCCAGCCATATGCAAATCAGACTTGACCCTGTGCATCATGGGAACACTCAAGACCGATCTGCAAAGCCAGGTCCTCCCTGGACCGGAAGCAGGCATCCTGGGACCTGTTTCAGGGTATGTCACCCTTCATCAGCCAGGCTAACTTGAATCCAGTGGCACAGTGAGCAAGGGACCCACGTCTGTGCATACCCATCCCAATTAGGGCGAAAAGTGTATCTGCAACACAAGATGGACAAAATACTGAATGATTCAGACATTCTCCCCCAGTCAAGAGATCTGGGTTAAATCCATTGTTCTTTTGCCCACTTAGCCACCCCAGTTTGGACCCAGCCATATGCAAATCAGTCTTGACCCTGTGCCTCATGGGAACAGTCCAAACCGAACTGCCAAGTCAGGTCCTCCCTGGACCGGAAACAAGCATCATGGGACCGGTTTCAAGGTATGTCACCCTTCATCAGCCAGGCTAGCTTGAAACCAGTGGCACAGTGAGCAAGGGACCCACGTCTGGGCATACCCATCCCACATAGGGCGAAAAGTGTATCTGCAACAAATGATGGACAAAATGCTGAATGATTCAGACATTCTCCCCCAGTCAAGAGATCTGAGTTAAATCCATCGTTCTTTTGCCCACTACGCCACCCCTGTTTGGACCCAGCCATATGCAAATCAGTCTTGACCCTGTGCCTCATGGGAACAGTCCAGACCGAACTGCCAAGTCAGGTCCTCCCTGGACCAGATACAAGCTTCCTGGGACCGGTTTCAAGGTATGTCACCCTTCATCAGCCAGGCTAGCTTGAATCCAGTGCACAGTGAGCAAGGGACCCACGTCTGGGCATACCCATCCCACTGAGGGCGAAAAGTGTATCTGCAACAAATGATGGACAAAATGCTGAATGATTCAGACATTCTCCCCCAGTCAAGAGATCTGGGTTAAATCCATCGTTCTTTTGCCCACTACGCCACCCCAGTTTGGACCCAGCCATTTGCAAATCAGTCTTCACCCTGTGCCTCATGGGAACAGTCCAGACCGAACTGCCAAGTCAGGTCCTCCCTGGACCGGAAACAAGCATTCTGGGACTGGTTTTAGGGTATGTCACCCTTCATCAGCCAGGCTAGCTTGAATCCAGTGGTACAGTGTACAAGGGACCCACGTTTGTGCATACCCATCCCAATTATGGCGAAAAGTGTATCTGCAACAAATAATGGATGGAATGCTGAATGATTCCGACATTTTCCCCCAGTCAAGAGATCTGGGTTAAATCCATTGTTCTTTTGCCCACTACGCCACCCCAGTTTGGACCAAGCCATATGCAAATCACTCTTGACCCTGTGCCTCATGGGAGCAGTCCAGACCGAACTGCCAAGTCAGGTCCTCCCTGTACCGGAAACAAGCATTCTGGGACTGGTTTCAGGGTATGTCACCCTTCATCAGCCAGGCTAGCTTGAATCCAGTGGCACAGTGAACAAGGGACCCACGTCTGGGCATACCCATCCCACTTATGGCGAAAAGTGTATCTGCAACAAATGATGGATGGAATGCTGAATGATTCCGATATTCTCCCCCAGTCAAGAGATCTGGGTTAAATCCATCGTTTTTTTGCCCACTACGCCACCCCACTTTTGACCCAGCCATATGCAAATCAATCTTAACCCTGTGCCTCATGGGAACAGTCCAGACCGAACTGCCAAGCCAGGTCCTCCCTGGACCGGAAACAAGCATCCTGGGACTGGTTTCAGGGTATGCCACCCTTCATCAGCCAGGCTAGCTTGAATCCAGTGGCACAGTGAGCAAGGGACCCACGTCTGGGCATACTAATCCCATTTAGGGCGAAATGTGTATCGGTAACAAATGATGGATGGAATGCTCATGATTCAGACACTCTCCCCTAGTCAAGAGATCTAGGTTAAATGCATCGTTCTTTTGTCCACTAAGCCACCCCAGTTTGGACCCAGCCATATGCAAATCAGTCTTGACCCTGTGCCTCATGGGAATAGTCCAGACCTAACTGCCAAGCCAGGTCCTTCCTGGATGGGAAACAAGCATCCTGGGACCCGTTTCAGGGTATGTCACCCTTCATCATCCATACTAGCTCAAATCCAGTGGCACAGTGAGCAAGGGACCCACGTCTGGGCATACCCAGCCCACTTAGAGCGAAAAGTGTATCTGCAACAAATGATGGACGGAATGCTGAATGATTCAGTCATTCTCCCCCAGTCAAGAGATCTGGGTTAAATCTATCGTTCTTTTGCCCACTACGTCACCCCAGTTTGGACCCAGCCATATGCAAATCAGTCTTGACCCTGTGCATCATGGGAACAGTCCAGACCGAACTGCCAAGCCAGGTCCTCCCTGGACCGGAAACAAGCATCCTGGGACCGGTTTCAGGGTATGTCACCATTCAAAGCCAGGCTAGCTTGAATCCAGTGGCACATTGAGGAAGGGACCCAAGTCTGGTCATACCCATCCAAATTAGGGCGAAAAGTGTATCTGCAACAAATGATGGACGGAATGCTGAATGATTCAGACATTCTTTCCCCAGTCAAGAGATCTGGATTAAATCCATTGTTCTTTTGCAAACTACGCCACCCCTGTTTGGACCCAGCCATCTGCAAATCAGTCTTGACCCTGTGCCTCATGGGAACAGTCCAGACCAAACTGCCAAGCCAGGTCCTCCCTGGACCGGAAACAACCATCCTGGGACCGGTTTAGGGTATGTCACCCTTCATCAGCCAGGCTAGCTTGAATCCAGTGGCACAGTGAGCAAGGGACCCACGTCTGGGCATACCCATCCCACTTAGGGCGAAAAGTGTATCTGCAACAAATGATGGACGGAATGCTGAATGATTCAGACATACTCCCCCAGTCAAGAGATCTTGGTTAAATCCTTCGTTTTTTTGCCCACTACGCCACCCCACTTTAGACCCAGCCTAATGTAAATCAGTCTTGACCCTGTGCCTCATGAGAACAGTCCAGACTGAACTGCCAAGCCAGGTCCTCCCTGGACCGGAAACAAGCATCCTGGGACCGATTTCAGGGTATGTCACCCTTCATTAGCCAGGCTAGCTTGAATCCAGTGGCACAGTGAGCAAGGGACCCACGTCTGGGCATACTAATCCCACTTAGGGCGATAAGTGTATCTGCAACAAATGATGGACGGAATGCTGAATGACCCAGACATTCTCCCCCAGTCAAGAGATCTGGGTTAAATCCATCGTTCTTTTGCCCACTACGCCAGCCCAGTTTGAACCAAGCCATATGCAAATCAGTCTTGACCCTGTGCCTCATGGGAACAGTCCAGACAGAGCTGCCAAGCCAGGTCCTCCCTGGACCAGAAAACAAGCATCCTGGGACTGGTTTCAGGGTATGTCACCCTTCATCAGCCAGGCTAGCTTGAATCCAGTGGCACGGTGAGCAAGGGACCCACGTCTGGACATACCCATCCCACTTAGGGCGAAAAGTGTATCTGCAACAAATGATGGACGGAATGCTGAATGATTCTGACATTCTGCCCCAGTCAAGAGATCTGGGTTAAATTCATCGTGTTTTTGCCCACTACGCCACCCCACTTTGCACCCAGCCTTATGTAAATCAGTCTTGACCCTGTGCCTCATGGGAACAGTCCAGACCGAAGTGCGAAGCCAGGTCCTCCCTGGACCGGAAACAAGCATCCTGGGACCGGTTTCAGGGTATGTCACCCTTCATCAGCCAGGTTAGCTTGAATCCAGTGGCACAGTAAGCAAGGGACCCAAGTCTGGGCAAACCCATCCCACTTAGGGCGAAAAGTGAATCTGCAACAAATGATGGACGGAATGCTGAATGATTCAGACATTCTTACCCAGTCAAGACATCTGGGTTCAAATCCATCGTTCTTTTGCCCACTACGCCACCCCACTTTGCACCCAGCCTTATGCAAATCAGTCTTGACCCTGTGCATCATGGGAACACTCCAGACCAATCTGCAAAGCCAGGTCCTCCCTGGACCGGAAGCAGGCATCATGGGACAAGTTTCAGGGTATGTCACCCTTCATCAGCTAGGCTAACTTGAATCCAGTGGCACAGTGAGCAAGGGACCCATGTCTGTGCATACCCATCCCACTTAGTGCGAAAAGTGTATCTGCAACAAATGATGGACGGAATGCTGAATGATTCAGACATTCTCCCCAGTCAAGAGATTTTGGTTAAATCCATCGTTTTTTTGCCCACTACGTCACCCCACTTTCGACCCAGCCATATGAAAATCTGTCTTGACCCTGTGCCTCATGGGAACAGTCCAGACCGAACTGCCAAGCCAGGTCCTCCCTGGACCGGAAACAAGCATCCTGGGACCGGTTTCAGGGTATGCCACCCTTCATCAGCCAGGCTAGCTTGAATCCAGTGGCACAGTGAGCAAGGGACCCACGTCTGGGCATACTAATCCCAATTAGGGCGAAAAGTGTATCTGCAACAAATGATGGACGGAATGCTGAATGATTCAGACATTCTCCCCCATTCAAGAGATCTGGGTTAAATCCATCGTTCTTTTGCCCACCACGCCACCTGAGTTTGGACCAAGACATATGCAAATCAGTCTTGACCCTGTGCCTCATGGGAACAGTCCAGACCGAACTGCCAAGTCAGGTCCTCCCTGGACCGGAAACAAGCATTCTGGGACTGGTTTCAGGGTATGTCACCCTTCATCAGCCAGGCTAGCTTGAATCCAGTGGCACAGTGAGCAAGGGACCCACGTCTGGGCATACCCATCCCACTTAGGGCGAAAAATGTATCTGCAACAAATGATGGATGGAATGCTGAATGATTCAGACATTCTCCCCCAGTCAAGAGATCTGGGTTAAATCCATAGTTTTTTTGCCCACTACGCCACCCCACTTTGGACCCAGCCATATGCAAATCAGTCTTGACCCTGTGCCTCATGAGAACAGTCCAGACCGAACTGTCAAGCCAAGTCCTCCCTGGACCAGAAACAAGCATCCTGGGACCGGTTTCAGGGTATGTCACCCTTCATCAGCCAGGCTAGCTTGAATCCAGTGGCACAGTGAGCAAGGGACCCACGTCTAGGCATACCCATCCCACTTAGGGCGAAATGTGTATCGCCAACAAATGATGGATGGAATGCTCAATGATTCAGACATTCTCCCCTAGTCAAGAGATCTAGGTTAAATGCATCGTTCTTTTGTCCACTACCCCACCCCAGTTTGGACCCAGCCATATGCAAATCAGTCTTGACTCTGTGCCTCATGGGAACAGTCCAGACCTAACTGCCAAGCCAGGTCCTTCCTGGTCGGGAAACAAGCATCCTGGGACCGGTTTTAGGGTATGTCACCCTTCATCAGCCAGGTTAGCTCAAATCCAGTGGCACAGTGAGCAAGGGACCCACGTCTGGGCATACCCAGCCCACTTAGAGCGAAAAGTTTATCTGCAACAAATGATGGACGGAATGCTCAATGATTCAGTCATTCTCCCCCAGTCAAGAGATCTGGGTTAAATCTATCCTTCTTTTGCCCAGTACGCCACCCCAGTTTGGACCCAGCCATATGCAAATCAGTCTTTACCCTGTGCCTCATGGGAACAGTCCAGACCGAACTGCCAAGCCAGGTCCTCCCTGGACCGGAAACAAGCATCCTGGGACCGGTTTCAGTGTATGTCACCCTTAATCAGCCAGGCTAGCTTGAATCCAGTGGCACAGCGAGGAAGGGACCCACGTCTGGGCATACCCATCACAATTAGGGCGAAAAGTGTATCTGCAACAAATGATGGACGGAATGCTGAATGATTCAGACATTCTTTCCCCAGTCAAGAGATCTGGGTAAATCTATCGTTCTTTTGCCCACTACGCCACCCCTGATTGGACCCAGCCATCTGCAAATCAGTCTTGACCCTGTGCCTCATGGGAACAGTCCAGACCGAACTGCCAAGCCAGGTCCTCCCTGGACCGGAAACAAGCATCCTGGGACCGGTTTAGGGTATGTCACCCTTCATCAGCCAGGCTAGCTTGAATCCAGTGGCACAGTGAGCAAGGGACCCACGTCTGGGCATACCCATCCCACGTAGGGCGAAAAGTGTATCTGCAACAAATGATGGACAAAATGCTGAATGATTCAGACATTCTCCCCCAGTCAAGAGATCTGGGTTAAATCCATCGTTCTTTTTCCCACTACGCCACCCTAGTGTGGACCCAGCCATATGCAAATCAGTCTTGACCCTGTGTCTCATGGGAACAGTCCAGACCGAACTGC